>MU227896.1:962409-976757 GCA_018584345.1 Thuja plicata
ATAGATAGTCCTTTTCCCTATGCTATGTTTATGGGTAGTTTCCTTCCTGTAGCCAAATGTTGTGCAAGAATATTGAATGAAATCTCACACTTCTTTCTTAGTATTAAATGATAAAATATATTTATGCATCAGAAGTTATGTATACTAACCATTTTGTAGGAGTAAAGTTATGGCACATTCAAGAATTCCAGCATGGTGTTGAAAGGGTCAATGATAGTTGTTACCTTCAGAAGCACCAGTATAAGAAAGGAATTAAGTAAAATGGTTAAAGATGGGCATGTCACAGACCTCTCATGGAGGAACAAGTTAGTTTAGTTCCTGAGAAGACACCACACATAGATCTAGAACCACTGCATGCTACATTCTGGGAAGAACTTGAAGACCTACTATTGTTGTTCGAGATTTATGTTCTGGGCACGATGTATCCATTAGTGATCCTCATTAATGGAGTGATCCTAGATTTAGGTTGTAGTGTAGTTCCTCCTCAAATAAGTGGAATTTTGTAGTTCCACAGGAGAGGAGAGAGTTAATTGATGTAATTTCTGGAATAGAATTTGATATTGTAGCACTGTTTATTTTCCAAGTATTTTTCCTCCATGAATGAATAGAGTGTAGAAATTGAGTTTCAGTCTCTTATCATAATTGCATTTCTATTCACTCATCCAAGCGGGGCCACTTGGTGAGTGAATCATTTTTTTAGATTAGAAGTTATTTCTTTTCTCATTAAGAAGAAGATATAACTCTACTGTTCCTACAGCCACTAGTAACAGAACTGGTGCATTGTTCATGCAGTATAGGCAAGTAGAGTAACCCCTAGTCGTGATTACTATTTTCACAACATAATTGTGTTCAATTGAGATAGCATAGATTCCTGAAGCATAATGTATTTTGATTTCATTTGTTTAGCCATGAGAATCAAGGGAGTTTGAAGCATATACTTTGGAAACACCATTCCAAGTTTACATCCATGGTTGATAATTAAATGAGACTAAATAATCTACTTAGCAGCCATTTAGGGTGTCCAATCCTGAAATAGCAGTCCAATGCTATGAGAAAATTGTTTGGCCAAGCATTTTTGGTGCCACTGTTGGGGATGGTGTTAGTTCAAACCACTTTGGTGTTCATGATTCCAGTTTTTATAATCTAGGATTTAATTTTAAGCAAAGCATTTTATGCATAGAAGAAGAGATCATCGTGGAAGATTCCTTCCTTGTCAATACCAGGCCGCACTATTTGATATTTTTAAACCCAAGCCTAAAGAACCCTGAGTAGATAGTGAAGAAGAAGACCTATTTGAAAATCCATTTGCAGACGCCTAAGGAGAAATTTCATCACCCTCATCCTTCGAAGAATCACTACATCTAGAAGTCCTTTTTGATGAGCCTGAGTATCATGAAAACCCATCAGCTCTTATTGTATACCAGCCACCACCATAGTAGCAACTAGGCCCTCCTCCAAGGATGGCTCTTCCTACCTTCCCCTTCCCAATTCCTCCTCAACAGGGTAACCAAAACCTAAAGAACATTCCAGCCACTGCATTTCCAAAATTCTACGGCCTTATCACTGAAGATCCTGAGACCTTCCTCTTTGAGTTTGATATCCTCTACAAGAGCTATGACTACACAACTGATGCCCATAACTAGAATTTGTTTCTGTCAACTCTCAAAGAGGCCGCTCTAAGGTGGTTTATGAGCCTCAGAGCTAATGTCGTACCAAATTGGAATGCCATGAGAAACATGTTTCTTGCAAAATACAAAGAATACTGTAGAGGACGAGATTTAAAATGAGATGACATCTTTAAGATGTCACAGAAAGAGGATGAAACCTTGGAAGACTATGTTTCCAGGTTTATGTATAACTTGCAATGTAATGCTCAACACCAGTTGAATGAGGAATCACAGAAGCATATGTTCCTCAAAGGTGTTAATGAAGGAAGCATAGAAGCCTTGGACCTTATGGCTGGTGGCGACATCACCCAAAAAAAATTGGCGGAGATTAAGACCATATGTATCAATTACTCAAGGGCTACAGTAAAAAAGGGAAGAGGATTAAGGGACTTGCCTCAAAATACAAATGGCTCTGGAGTGTCTAAGATAGAACTGGCCAATCTCCTGTCTAACTTCAAGTAGGATATTATCAATGACGTGGCTACTCAGCTGGATACCATGCAAGCTTGAAGGAAGAAAGAGGATGCGGATGCTATGCTGGCTGAATTCTACTCCCATTGTAGGGAGAAGAAAATAAATTGTAAGTGCAAAACTATTGCATCTGTGGACACTACTTCAATGCCCACCGAGTTCAAGTCAATAGATGAGGAGAATGGAGAGGTCTTTTACGTGGCTCAAAGGCGACCATGGGCTTAGAGACAAGGTATGCCTCAAGACCCCTTAAATCATTTTGGTTATAATAATAATAATAATAATAGTAATCAGTGGCAGAATCAAAACCCCCACAATTATGTCCCTCAAGGACAGAATTGGAATAATCATTGGTCAAACCAACAACCATAGAATAACCAAAATTTTCAACAGCCACAGTATAACCAGAACTTTCAACCTTAGTTTAACCCAAACCAACAGCAGTTTAACCCATATCAACAGTAGTATAATTCATACCAGCAGCCACAACAGAATAACCAATGGCAACCACATGGTAACTAGCAATAGAAACCTCAATGGGGGCCCAATCAACCTAATCAGCAGCAAGCTATTATGCCTCCACCTCAGCAACAAGCTATTATGCCTCCACCTCAGCAACAAACTATTATGCCTCCGCCTCCTATAGCCAATAATAGTCCTTAGAAACCACAACTGCCTTCTCAACCAAATCCAAATCCAAACAACAAGTAGCAAGCCTATTCACTACAAGTGAATGATATCCACCTAAGATCAGGGACCACATTTCCTGCACCAAGAGCACCCATAATAATTGATGTTTTTGATACTTAGGAAGCTTTTGACAATCAAAATATTGCTATTCCTCTTGTTGCACCACCTATTCCCATTGAGAAAGAACCACCTTTTCCACAGAGATTGGCCCAACCTTTAGTATCCCCTAAAGAGAATACTATTGCAAATGACCTGATTGACCAACTGAAGCAAATGACTATCCAAATACCATTATTGGATGCCCTCAAGGAAATTCCAATCTATAATAAAGCAAATAAAGAAGTTTGTATCAAGCACCCTGGTAGGAAAAAGAAAGATCCTAATACTGTCCATGTTCTTGGACAACTTTCTGATCTCATGCTTAGTAAAAATTTGATGCCTAAATACTCTGATCTAGGAAGTCTAGTGGTTACCATTCACATTAATGGTATACAAATATAGAATTTCTTGGTTGATCTAGGAGCCTCTATTAATGTTATTTCTATGGATGTATTGTTAAGGCTTAGTATCATTGGGTTGAGGGAAACACCCACTATTCTCTAGTTAGCTGATAATTCAACTGTCAAACTAGATGGTATGGTAGAGGATATTGTTGTCACACTAGATTCCTTAGAATACCCCTCAGATTTCATCATCCTGTCTCCAAAAGCCACACTAGGAAGGTATCCATTAATCCTAGGGAGGCCTTGGTTAGCCATAGAAGATGCTTGCATTGCATGCCGCTCAGGAAAAATGACCATATCTGATGGTATTAATACTAAGAAATTAACCCTATATTCTCCAGTCAAACCTCAAGCTGAACTTGACCAAGTTGTCTGGGCGGATCTAGGAGATACCCCCCTTGAAGCAAATTCAGTGCAGCAGCTTATGGTTATTGATAGAAATCCTTTCATGGTCTCACAAGAGGAGGATGACATACTTGTAGCAATTATTACAAACCAGTATGGCTCTGAAGAACCCTCATGTCATGATCCTAACTGTTCTCTACAAACCATATTGCCCCAGAAGTCTTCATTCAAGTTTCCTGCAGCACCTGATTATCTCCATACTTTGTTACCCCATGAAATAAAGTCACCTACTTTTGTAGAAGTTCTTATGTTGGACAAAGTTAAAAGAGTATAGATTGCCTTAAGTAGGGAATTGAATGTCTATAAGGATCTCACTGAATCTCCGATGTCTAGCCTTGAGCATCTTTTGCAAAAGAATCAGCAAGCTTTTGCATGGGACTATACTAACATGAAGGGGATTAACCAAAAAATTTGTACCCATAATATTTATGTTAGTCTAGAGTCCAAACCTATTAGGCAACCTCAAAGAAGAATAAACCCTAAATTAAGAGATATAGTAAAGGCTGAATTGCAAAAACTTCTCCAAGCTGGCTTCATATATCCCATTTCTGACAGTCAGTGGGTCTCCCCTCTTGTAATTGTCCCCAAGAAAGGTGGCAAATGGTGAGTTTGTGTGGACTATAGGGAGATTAATAAGGAAACCAAGAAAGATCACTTTCCATTGCCCTTTATTGACCAAGTACTTGACAACCTTGCTGGCAAAAAGTATTTTTCATTCTTGGATGGTTTCATTGGCTACAACCAGATCTAGATATCACCAGAAGACCAGGATAAGACAATGTTCACCTGTCCATGGGGAACATTTGCTTATTTTGTCTTACCATTTGGGTTATGTAATGCACCTACTACTTTCTAGAGGGCAGTGATAAGCATTTTTTTTGACATTGTTGTTGATTGTGTTGAAATATACATGGATGATTTTACTACATATGGAACTACATTCGAAGAGGCTTATGCTAATTTGGAAAAAGTTCTTCAAAGATGTCAGAACTAAAATCTCTCACTTAATAGTGAGAAACATTACATGATGATGGAGGAGGGAGTTGTCTTAGGGAACTACCTCTCATCCTTTGATATCCAGGTTGATCCTGCAAAGATTGCAGTAACTATCACACTCCCAACCCTAGCAAAGAAGAAGGATGTCTGGAGTTTTCTTGGTCATTCTAATTACTACAGGAGATTTATCCAAAACTTCAGTCAGCTTTCCACTCCATTATATAATCTATTGAAGAAAGAAGTAGAATTTGAATGGACAATAGAATGTGATTCATCGTTCCAACAGTTGAAGGATGTGTTGACAAAGACCCCTATTCTCAGAGGACCAGACTAGAATTTGCCCTTTCATATCCACATAGACGCATCTAACTATGCAATTGGGGTAGTGCTGGGTCAAAAAGGAGTAGTTGCGCACACCATTTATTACATCAGCAAAAATTTGCAAGGTGCAAAACTAAATTATAATGTTACTGAGAAGGAACTCCTTGTTGTAATCTATGCATTAAATAAATTCAGACATTACATAACTAGTTATGAAGTATTTGTTTATACTGATCACTCAGCGATCAAATACTTGATGAATAAACTGGCCACTTCTGGTAGATTAGCCAGGTGGTTACTCCTCCTACAAGAGTTTGATATAACTATCATTGACAAACCAGGAAAAGAAAATGTAGTTGCTGATTTTCTCTCTAGATTACAAGTTCATGATGATCCTATAGCAATTAATGACAGCTTCCCGAATGATCACCTATTCTCTCTTGCAACATAAAATCTATGGTATGCTGACATTGTAAACTACCTTGCTACAGGATGGGCACCACCCCATTTCACACCCCATGAATGAAGGTTGTTGGCTGAGAAAATTTTAAAATTTTCATGGATATCTGGATCTATGTTCTACACAGGTCCTAATCAAGTCACCCACAGATGTGTTCATGAAGATGAGACCTATGATATCCTTTAGGCATGTCATGATGAGCCATGTGGTGGCCACTTTACTGGAAAATGAACAACATACAAGGTATTGACAACCAATTATTATTGGCCTACATTGCACAAAGATGTAGCTAAGCATACCTGACACTGTGATCGATGCCAAAGGATGGGATGTCCCACAAAGACTAATGAAATGCTCCTGCAGCCTCAGGTGGTGGTAACACCATTTAACAAGTGAGGCATCGACTTTATCGGCCCCATTGAGCCATCTTCACATGGTAAGTCTTATATCTTAGTATGCTCTAATTACGCCACAAAATGGGTTGAAGCAAAAGTAATGAGGCATGCAAGGGACCATAAAGTAGCAGAGTTTCTATATGAATTTATTTTCAATAGGTTTGGAGTGCCTTGAGAAATAGTAACAAATCAAGGGGCACAGTTCACCTCTAACCTTATTGTTGAATTAATGAAAGAGTACATAGTGAGGCATGGTAAATCTTCACCATACCATCCTCAGGCCAATGGGCAGACTGAGATCACAAACTGGGAGACAGAGGCCATTCTGAAAAAAATAGTCACCATTCACAAAAAGGATTGGGCTACTTGACTTCCTGAAGCCATCTGGGCTTACCGCACAACTTGGAAAACCACTACTGGATTCACTCATTTTGAGTTGGTCTATGGAAAATCTGCATCCATGCCTATCGAGTTTCACCATAAGACTCTTAGAATGGCATTGGAATTGGATATTAACCTAAGAAAAGCACAAGAGCACAGGCTCCTATAGCTCAATGGATTGGATGAATACAGGAAATCTGCACTTCATAACATAGAACTGATACAACAGTAGCAAAATAAGTGGCACGACCACTTCATAAAAGATAAAATGTTTTCCATTGGTGATTGGGAATTGCTCTATGATTCATGGTATCATCATACTCCTGGAAAATTTCAAACTTGTTGGTTGGGGCCCTATGAAATAGTTTCAGTATTTGATAATGGTGTCATTCAGCTCTCTACAATTGATCCTGTCAGATTCAAAATCCTTGTCAATGGGCATCGCTTAAAGATATATCACAAGCCTGCGAGTCATCAGGACTTCCTGTAGAAGTTCCAGCAGTACTCAAACAGTGTCCTTCTTGCAGTAGATGCATCTGGGTCTTCCACATAGATTTCTGCCAAGCTGTGATTTTATTCCAGCTTCCATAATAAACACTTCACTTCCATGATTTACTTTCTTCGTAATAAAAATCTGCATCACCTTTATCTCTTCCACATGTCTACACCACAACATCACTCCATTAGTGTGTGTTTCCTAGCATTACACATTTCTTGCAGCACATGAGGTTAGTAACACATACTTTTGCACATAAATTATTTTATTCATTTATTATTTTGAAATGAGTGTACTTTTCTTTTTCTATTCTTGCACGCACCAGCCTGGTGGGACCCATGCCTTATACTTAGTTGGGGGGAGCGGTTAGTTATTTAATTCATGCTTGTTTTAATACTTCCAAATTCCAAATTGATTTTAGCAAGCAAAAAGGCAAAAAATTTATTTTGTTCTTGTCTTTTCATGGTGACCGCCGTTATGTGGGAGCTTATCTGTCGCTCAGTGGTTAAGTCAGCATGATTTAACAGTTGATTTGAAAGAAAATTAAAGTAAGGATCACTTAATAATGACAATTTTGTGACATGTTCAGGTGGTGAACCTTAACACATGTGAATGCATTTATGAAAATCATTCAAAGTAACGCTTGCTTTCTTAAAATTAATTACTATTCTGTACTTTAGTTTTTTCTCAAAAAGCAAAATAAAAACATCTTGCGTCTGAAGGAAAGCCAGGCATTTTTCAAAATTTTCTGTAGCAACTGAGCATATCCTATAGAGCTATTTTCTCTATCATTTGTAATGGGTGGAGACCTTTAGAGGCACGAGCCAACAGATCATCAAGTGTTACTTGGGGACCCGGCTAGTGTGTGAGTTATTTCAAAAACGGGGATGGCTGGACTACTGCTTAAGCCTTAATGGATTCGATGACAAAATTGCTTTTCAATTTCTGAATACTTTGAACAATGGGTTTGCAGTAGTGAAAGGTCTGAGGGTTGAATTTTCAGAAGATATCATGGTAGAGGTTAAAAATCTGCCATAGGAAGGGGAAAAGTGGACAAAAGACATTGACTTGCACTCGGCTAGGGCACAATTTACCCTGCATAGTGACCCACAGTTGGAGGTTGATAAGAAGCAGGGCACTGCAAGAATGTCATTACCTATGGATTTTTTGTAGCTGGCCACATTTATAATATCTTACTTCACCTATGATGGATGTTACAAGTACCTACATGGACTTCACTTCAAAATTTTGAGCGCCCTCCACCATGAAAATAGGCCAGTAGACTTACCTAGCTTTCTTTTTAATATTTTGAGAAAGCAGGCATCTCTTGTTCAGTCAGGGAAAGCACAATCCATTTCCCATCACTGTTTAATTAAGTTAGTTGTAGAAAGGGAGTTAATTAAACAGTCAATTGGGACTTGGGAGGAATTCTTAACTATGGAAGATTTAGCACCAAGGGTGGTTGGTCTGAGAGGCCAGGGTGTAGGTAGTAGGGTTAATACAGCAATGGGGGTTCGTAAAGTAATCCATAAAATAGAACCCATTCATGAAGCATCCTATTATAGACCTACCCTATCTAGGAAAAGAGCCTACAATGATAACCCTCCTAGTTCTGATAATAAGGAAAGCAAAACTAGAAAATTCATTGTCACTCCTGACACTTCAATGTCTGAAGAAAATAGGTCTACTATTATAAAAGGAAAAGATAAAACCATAGATGTAGAGGAAATGACTCCAGAACAGCAGCAAGCTAATAATGAAAATATCAATTAGATGTCTGAGGAACCCTTGCCTTCTTCCAAGGAAGCAACACCAGAAGAACCTCCTATAGCCATTATAGGGGAGGTGTCCTCCACCAAAATGAAATGCAAGGAACCTATGAGCACTTCTTAGACCCCTGTGAGGAAGAGTCCTAGACTTTCTACTAGTACTAGTAAAGAAAGGAAAACCCCTGATTCAATTATAAATGTTGAATCCTCTGAGTCTACAGAAAATTCCTCTTCGGAGGCAAAGGCTTCAAATAGAGCAGATGGTGATACCCTAACCCACGTTGTGGATGAGGAAGTTCAAGCTGATCTGCAAGTTGAATTCATCCTTATGGAAAGTGATAAGGATTCTATAGAAACAGAGGGATTTTACATTAATTCTGGTCAAGATTCTGATGATGGTTTAGAGAATCTTCCACCTGATGAATTTCCTATAGTGAATGACAACATTATAGTAGAAGTGTTTGAGCAATTGAGAAAAGACGGATTGGATACATTAGCCAAGGCAGCCGAATCATCCCAAGTGAATGAGTCGATAAAAACCCTTGTCACTTGTGACAAGGGGAAAGGAGCTACTTTCACTAAAGTGGAGAAAGTAAGAATCCCTCAAGCTGCATCTGAGTGGATTAATGTCCTTCAGCAAGGACCCATGCCACCCTCAGATTTATCTACACCGTTAGTAGTAGGATTAAGTTTTTACTTTAATATCACCTAGGAAAAATCACAATGGGAACTGGAGACAGAGAAATTAAAGAGGATAATTGAGGAGCAGGCTTGTTAGCTTAAGCAAAAAAAAAATTGGATTGCAGTACTGGAGAGGAGAATTGAGCATATCATAGAGTTGATTCCTGCAGCAATGGCATGTAGTTCACCTTCCCCAGTTTATGCATTGTTCCTTAAAGAACAATTTGTTAATTTTCAGTTGACAAGGATTGTTAAGGGATTAAATCCTTCCATTACTACACCTCACGAATTCTATCATGCCTTTCGGTCAGCACCTATGCCCATTAAGAATCTATTATGTGAGTTATATCTAGAAAATCTAGCTGTGCCTGACAATAGAGAATGGAATTCACTCCTTTATGTAGGAGATGTGCAGTTGAGGGTAGTTATGTCCTGGATTCAAAATGAGATCAATAGAGAGCACCAGGATCTCCCATAACGAAGCAGTGAGGTTGACACACCCCTTATGCTGAGTCCTGAAGTTCAAAGCTCTAGGTAGACATTCCTTGACTGGATTTCAATCACAATAAATCCTAGTGGGTCTCACAAGGTTATTCTAGTCAGAGAACAGGGGTATGCAGATTGGGAACAACATTCTTCACAAGATGTTGAGGCCGCAATTGCAGCTTGTAGGCAGTGGTTGATGAGGAAGCCCCATAACTTAAAAATTAGGGAGCCCCATTCTCCACAAAATTTAACCCTTGCTACTCACCGTGTTCCATGTTTTATAATTTTGGGCCGCACACAGCTACATTATTAGATTCCCTTACAGTTTCAACCTCCAATCTACCTACAGCCACTGTTGGTAGTTAATGAGAATGCAGAAGAGCATGATATGGTTAAGGAAAGACAGGGGTGCCCGACAGACTTCAAAAAAACCATGGATACTTTAATCATGTTGTGGATGAACCAGGGGAGAAGACCATCGGTGACCTGAGGCTTAGAGCCAGGATCTAAAACTTCATGATTATTGGGGACCAGCAATAGTGCAGTTGGGGGGAATGATGAGCCTCCCAAAAGACCATCTTTTCCATGTGTTTACTTTCCTTTTTTAGCATTTTGTTTTCAAAGAAGAATACTTTAAACTTATGGTTTTTTATATATTTTTATATGAAAGGACATAAGTAGGTAAAATGGATGGTGAAAACATAATGTATTTTTCTTAAAGATAATGGATAGAAGTTGTAGGATATAAGTGATTTCATGTTGAATAGATAGTCCTTTTTCCCTATGCTATGTTTATGGGTAGTTTCCTTCATGTATCCGAATGTTGTGCAAGAATATTGAATGAAATCTCACACTTCTTTCTTAGTATTAAATGATAAAATATATTTGTGTGTCGGAAGTTATGTATACTAACTGTTTTGTAGGAGTCAAGTTATGGCACATTCAAGAATTCCAGCATGGTGTTGAAAGGGTCAATGACAGTTGTTACCTTCAAAAGTGCCAGCATAAGCAAGGAATTAAGTAAAGCAGTTAAAGATGGGTATGTTGTAGAACTCTCATGGAGGAACAAGTTAGTTCAGTTCCTGAGAAGGCACCACGCGCAGATCTTGAACCACTGCATGCTACATTCTGGGAAGAACTTGAAGACCTACAATTGTTGTTCGAGATTTCTATTATGGGCACGATGTATCCATTAGTGATCCTCATTAATGGAGTGATCTTAGATTTAGGTTGTAGTGTAGTTCCTCCTTAAATAAGTGGAATTCTATAGTTCCATAGGAGAGAAGGAGAGAGTTAATTGATGTAATTTCTAGAATAGAATTTGATATTGTAGCACTATTTATTTTCCAAGTATTTTTCCTCCATGAATGAATAGAGTGTAGAATTTGAGTTTCAGTCTCTTATCATAATTGCATTTCTATTCACTCATCCAAGGGGGCCCACTTGGTGAGTGAATCATTTTATTAGATTAGAATTTATTTCTTTTCTTGATAAGAAGAAGATAGAACTCTGTTGTTCCTGCAGCATAGGCAAGCAGAGTAACCCCTACTAGTGATTACTATTTTCATAGCATAATAGTATTCAATTGAGATAGCATAGATTCCTGAAGAATAATGTATTTCAATTCCATAGGTTTAGCCATGAGAATCAAGGGAGTTTGAAGAATATACTTTGTGAACACCATTCCAAGTTTATGTCCCTGGTCGATAATTAAATGAGACTAAATAATCTACTCAACAGCCATTTAGGGTGTCCAATCCTGAAATAGCAGTCCAATGCTATGTGTTTCTGAGACAATTGTTTGGCCAAGCAACCAAAAAAATTAAATATGTGAAATTGATAAAATAAAACTAACTTTAAAAATGTAACAAAAACTATACATTCATGGGCCAATGGGTTGATCCTGATATTAACCATAACAGGGGACTGGAGTGGAAATATCTAGAGGAAGAATTGATAAAGATAAATTTTGAAGGGGAATGAAGATTAAATATAAATTAATTTGGAGAAGGTTGTGTTGTAAGAGACCATAAGGGATCCATCATGGTAAAAATTGCAAAATATATTGGAGAATGAATAAATAATGAGGTCAAACTCCAAGCAGCATTGCTAGGTTTGGAATGTTCTTGAAAGGTTAAAGTGAGGAGAGTCCATACAAAGGAGACTCTTTGTTGATGGTAAATATGACAAGATAGAAGTAACCACTAAATTGGGAGCTTGTAAAATGTCTTGCATCAATCTAGGAACTAATCCAACAATTTGATGAGTTTATAATAATGCACATGTATAGGTAGGCCAATGAGGTGGCAAATGATTGTAATAGAGGGGTATCAGCGGCTAGCATAGAGGTTGGTAGGGAGTTATAATGATGAATAGAAGTATTCGGGGAGAAATTTCCATTCGAAAAGGAACATGGAGTATAAGATAGCATCATTGAGAAATATGTTGAACTAGAGAAATGGAAAGTGCTTAATGACTATGGAAAAGAGGCACATGTGAAGTGTTTCAAGAGAAAATTGTGCAGATTTATGGGTTATATCCATTTCAAGGTCGAAGTTCATGTCACAAAATATACTAAGAATGAAACATAGGAAGAATGGACACACCAATCATATTCACTGAATCACTAACTAACAAAGATAGATGTTGTTTCTAAGAGAGTGTTAGGGTTTCAACAGATATGAGAAATTAAAAATATTAAGATAATACAAAAATAGAGAAGATATAAAAGAAAATAACACAGAGATTTAATGTGGTTCACCCAATATGGGCTACAGCCACCAGAAAAACAATTGTCCACTTATTTTATTATCCATTGAAGAGAAAATTACAATCTGATGATTTTTCACAGTCGTAACAACTAATTTAACAAGACTTTTTGGAGGCAATTTACAAAGCTGGTTAACAAAATTAACCTGATCCTAAAATAAAATACTTGGGGGTTACGCCCCCAAACCCCTGTGAGGATACATGGCGAGTGTACAATACTTTCTTGATCACTCCACACATACCAATAGAGAATTCATATAGAATAGATTTCAAGGTGTGTGTTTAAGACCAACCAATGCCTCATCATTCATGTTATCAAAATGGTTCTTGGAAAGGAGCTTGAGACCTGGCCATATATATAGAGATGATTATGGCATCTCATCTAGGTTTTTTCCATTAGTTATTAATTTTAGGGAGATAAAGGTAATGGTAGAGGATATATGTACTAACCTAATCTGACATAGAATTTTGGGGATGCTAGAGGATATGTTGAATAATATTGTGGAAGGCTCGAGAATCTTATTGCCAAGGGATTTTTGTACCATTTGGAAGTGTATCATCTTAAAATGGAAGCACTTCCATGTTAAGAACATTTATCCCTCCTTAGGGGACGTTTTTTACCTCTGTCATATCATCCTCCCGCTTCTGTATCATCCTCTACTTTTGTGCCTGTTTAGGACCCTGATTGGGCCTCTCCAGGCACCTTCTACCCCACCAGGCATGTTTTCCAGGGGTTCTGACCCCTTGGGTCAAGGCTAACCTCGACCCTGACTTAGGTCAAGGTTGACCTCAACCCTGACCAGGGTCCCCCTTTCAATACTAGAATCTTGTCAGCTGCTGCGGGTCATCCAAAATTCAGTTTTTCTGCTTCTGAGTCGGCTGTTTCGGGTTGCAAAGCATTGATTCCTAAATTATATTTAATATATTTCCTCTCCTAGGGGCATGGGTCCAATTGTAATTTAATTATCCTATGTCAGCCTCCTTAGAAGATTGTGACCTAGTTTAGGACCCTATCCTATGTCGGCCTCCTTAGATTATTGTGCCCTAGTTTAGGCATCATCCTCTGCTTCTGTGTCTGTTTAGGACCCTAATTGGGCCTCTTCGGGCACCTTCTACCCCACCAGGCATGTTTTCTAGGGGTTCTAACCCCCTAGGTCAAGGTCAACCTTGACCCTGACCAGGGTCCCCCTTTCAAAACTGGAATCTTGTCGGCTGCCATGGGTCATCCAAAATTTAGTTTTCCCACTTCTGGGTTGGTTGTTTCGGGTTCCAAACTGTTGATTCCTAAATTATATTTAATATAGTTCCTCTCCTAGGGGCATGGGTCCAATTGGAATTTAATTATCCTATGTCATCCTCCTTAGAAGATTGTGCCCTAGTTTCATATAAAAGGAAGCTTTCTCCTCTCATTTTCTCTAACCATCAACTAAGCGATATTGAGAAAAAAGAAGAAGTTTCAAGCATCCATTGTTCTACATGTTTCCAAGATCTCAAGGTGTTCAATTCTTCCTCTCAAGAATTTAATTTCTCCATTGAAGATCAAGGATTCAATTTTTCAAGCCTTTGAAGGGTTTAGGTGCAAACATTCAAGATTCATCATTCAAACCCTAGATCTAGCCATCATGGTGGTGTGATCTTCCTTCAAGATAATTTGTGCATCCTCAAGACTCATTCATCCTCTCTTCAAGGTGTATTTCAAGCATAAATAATGGAGGTTTATGGTTTCTAAATTCCAAGCTTTCATATCTTTCATACTTGCATACATTTGAATTACAATTACATATCTATTGAATATCATAGCTTCATTGTTAGATTCAATTCTACTACTTGCTAGCATTCTATACTTTATTGATTTCAA
>MU227896.1:979162-1042408 GCA_018584345.1 Thuja plicata
TTGTTGATAAGATCTCTTCCTCTTTGAGGATCCTTTTTCCATAAGTGACATATCCATTTCATGATTATCTATGTTCTTAGATGTAAGGGTCAAGGCTCTTCGCTAAGAATATGGTATACATTGTTGTGAAGCGGGATATGTCCTTACCTTGTGAAGTACGTATTCTCTTCTTCTTCCTTACCCTGCCTAGTAGGTAGCCATGATAAGGAGGGGGGCATATATAGGGTCTCCCTTATACTATATTTTACATTTTGCAGTATGCTAAATCCTTGGAAGGTAACGCACACAAGTTGCTAAATCCTGAAGAGACATGCATTTTTACTTATTATGTTTGCTTAATCCTTGGAAGGTAACGCACACAAGTTGCTAAATCTTGAAGAGACGCATTTTTTACTTTTATGTTGGCTAAATCCTTGGAAGGTAATGCACATAAGTTGCTAAATCCTAAAGAGATACACACCCCTTTATTATTTTACAATATGCTAAATCCTCAAAAGGTAACGCACATAAGTTGCTAAATCCTGAATGGACACGCATTTTATATTCCATAGTGATAAAAGAATGTAGATCTATGGATATTTTTAAAAGCTATCAGAAGACACATTTACAATTACAAGCACAGTTTATGGGTGAACCTATTAGGGGTTCTCCCTCCTTGGTGATTCATAGTAAGGTGGGCATCTTACTAGGCGAGGTAATCACTTTCTTTTTTCTCTCTTTCACTTTCATGCTAGTAGGATTAGATCATGAAGCTATGTTATCTATGGTGTTGTTCTTGTCTTACTTATGTAGTCATATATGTTTTATATGTTTGACTATTCTTTACTTTCATATCTTTATGTATGTATGTTGAGTTAGAATCCTTGGTTTGGGGGCTCATATCCTTGACTTAGTGATATTCTACCTCGTTGCAATCCACCAATGTCTTTCTTCTAACTTTACCGTGAGCACATTTGATTTTCCTACTCCCACTAAAGTGGGGGCTTAATGTATCATCTTAAAATGGAAGCACTTCCATGTTAAGAACATTTAGCCCTCCTTAGGGGACATTTTTGACCTCCATCATATCATCCTCTTGCTTCCGCATCATCCTCTACTTCTGTGCCTATTTAGGACCCTGATTGGGCCTCTCCGGGCACCTTCTACCCCACTTGGCATGTTTTCCAGGGGTTCTGAGCCCCTGGTTCAAGGTCAACCTCAACCCTGACCTGGAAGCTTTTCGGCTGCCGGGGGTCATCCAAAATTTAGTTTTCCCACTTCCGAGTCGGCTGTTTCAGGTTCCAAAGCGTTGATTCCTAAATTATATTTAATATAGGTCCTCTCCTAGGGGAATGAGTCCAATTAGAATTTAATTATCCTATGTCATCCTCCTTAGAAGATTGTGCCCTAGTTTCATATAAAAGGAAGCTTTCTCCTCTCATTTTCTCTAACCATCAACTAAGCGATATTGAGAAAAATGAAGAAGTTTCAAGCATCCATTGTTCTACATGTTTCCAAGCTCTCAAGGTGTTCAAGTATTCCTCTCAAGAATTAAAGTTCTCCATTGAAGATCAAGGATTCAAGTTTTCAAGCCTTTGAAGGGATTAGGTGCAAACATTCAAGATTCATCATTCCAACCCTAGATCTAGCCATCATGGTGGTGTGATCTTCCTTCAAGATCCTTTGTGCATCCTGATGAGGCCAAATTATTGCCTTTATTTTGTATAATTTCAAATACTCTGTTCTAATTTTTGTCAAGACATTTGTGAACCTAGCCAGTTAAAACTTGTGATAAAGTCCAGTTAGAACTGATAAACCATGGGTAGATATTTGTGACATATTTTTCCAATATTATACATATAGTGTAGTATTTCATATAACCATTAGAATATATCTTCTAATATCTGGATTTAATTTTATTAAGCTTGTTGCATTAATATTTCTGCATCACAACTAACTTGTCAGGGAAGGAAGCGGCTGGAGAGTGGTCGACAACATTCAAGGAAGATTGTTGAGGACCAGCTACGATGGAGTGATCATCATAGCACCAGGAGACACAGCTGCTACAATGGAGGAGCCACTATTCCAAAATGCAGGGATGTAGTGCTGCTATATTCCCTCTGCACTTTATTATGTTGAACTAGTTGCCCAAGCTTTATTAACCACACCGTGGGCTGTTGCATTTCCATCTTCTTCTCCGACATGTTTTCAGCAAGATAGTTTCTTTTCTATTTTTTAATAAGTGTTTGATCCTCTATTTATAGGGATTGGACCAATAGTTTGTAGTTAGAAAAGAGTTAGGAAAAAGAGAAAGTTTTTGGAAGAATATTGTTATATTTTACAGCAAGTTATTTTAAGTTTCATGTATTGTTCTTATGTAATGCGTTTTTAAAATATAATGAAGTGATTCTTGGTTTACATTCTGTGTTAGTAGATTAGCAGAAACCAACCAAGGGGGGCCCACTTGGGAGGTGGAATAGATTAGAATAGAGTAGATTTATTTCTAGCATTTCCAGTATTTTAGATAAAAGTTACAGTTTCTTCCTCCAGCATTTTACTTTGTGAATATTCTTGCAGCATCTGCAAGAATAGTTATAATGGATGTTCTGGGTTGAAAGTATAGGTTTAAGAAGAGGTTGCAATTTCTAGCATTCATTTCAGTAAGGAGATAAGTGTATTCTTTCCTATAGCACTAGTGTAGGTTTCTTTTATGCATTTCTTACCTTCCTGTAGCATAAGCATAATGACTCTTTAAGGAACCTAGTGCACATACTGTGCCGACCATTTCAAGTATATGTCCCTAGGTTGACAAGTTAAATGCACCTCATAGTGGGAGAAGTAGTCCTTAGATTGAATAAACTATTCCTAAGAAAGGCCTTGAGCATGATTATTCCACACCTATTGTGGGGCAGTTCATTTTTGGCACCGCTATCGGGGATGGTGTCAAGCTAGGAACATTTTTGAGTAATTTTTCATTCCTAGTTAGTTTTTAGATTTGTATTCCTAAAAATTGCTTCATAAGCATGAAGAATTCAATTGCATGCATCGAAGAGAAAGGCGACGAGATGAATATGGCAGATTTCTCCCAGCAGAGTCTGCTAATTTGAACAAGAAAGTTGAAGAAGTTGAGTTACCCTTTGAAGACGCAAGTCCCAACTTTCCTGTAGCATCTTTCTCTAGAGTAGAACCATTTGATATAAGCGGTCTTCGGCCTTTTGCTGAAATCTTGGCCAGCTTTCTAGATAATTTGAGCCCAAATCCACCTATTGTTAACAATCCCATAGCTAATGCTCCTTCCCAGCAGCAACCACATAATCAAATACCCCCAGTAATGGCACACCCTAATTTCCCATTTCCTCTCCCGAGCCTTATAAATAATGCTAATCTCAAAAATATACCTACAGCTGCTCTTCCAAAGTTTTATGGTCTTATAACGGAGGATCCTGACACTTTCTTGTTTGAGTTCGACATACTCTATTGAAGCTTCGACTATAATACTGATGCCCATAAGCTCAAGTTGTTTCCTGCAACACTAAAAGAGTCAGCCTTACGATGGTTCATGGGCTTAGGAGCCAATGCAGTAGGTACCTGGGATGAGATGCAGACATTATTTCTATAGAAATACAAAGATTATTGCAAGGGGAGTGACCCAAAAGGAGATGATATCTTTAGGATGTCTCAAAAGGAGGATGAAACATTGGAGGACTATGTTTCATGTTTCTTGTACACAATGTAGAAGAACCCCCAGCATGTACTGGCAGAGGATTCACAGAAACTAGTCTTCTTAAGAGGGGTAATTGAAAATTGTCTAGAAGCATTAGACTTGATGGCTGGTGGAGAGATATCCCAATCTTCTTGGGATGACCTCAAGAAAATTTGTCTCAACTACTCAAGGTCAACTGTGAAGAAAGGCAGAGGATACCGGCCCATAGTCACAAAAGGGATTAGTTCAGGTGTTTCAAAGTTGGAGATATCTAATTTACTTGCGGATTTCAAGGAAGAAATCATAAATGGTGTAGCTACACATCTTGACACCATGACTGCCAAGAAGAAGCATACAGAGGCTGAATCACAATTGGCTAAATATTGTCCACACTGCCACAAACAAAAGAAAGACTACGGATGTAAGCTAGTAGCAAACCTAGAAAATCAACATTTTCCAACTGAATACATGAAGATAGATAGAGACAACAATCAAGTGTTCTTCATTGCTCAACATCGACCATGGGCTTCGTGACAAGGTATGCCACAAGATCCTCTACAATTTTCAAATTCTAACAATAATTAATGGCAAAACCAAAGTTATCATAACACTTCTCAGTACTCTCAACCCTAGTGGCCTAACCAGCAAAATAACCAGTGGCCAAACCAGAAAAATAACCAATGGCCTAACCAGCAAAATAACCTGTGGCCTAATCAGCAAAACAACCAGTGGCCTAATTAGTAGAATCAATGGCAACCACCACAAGGAAATTGGCAGAAAACTAATCAATGGAGGGGGCCTCCACAGTGGCCCAACCAAAATTTTTCCTATCCACAATTACCACCTCCAGTGCAACCACCTGCAATAATGCCACCTCTTGCAACAACTAATACTAATCCAAAGCCAACCCAATTTCCTGCTCAACCTCAGCCAAATCCAAACAACAAATAGCAGCAGCAGAAAATGTACACTACTGACACTCTGTAGTACCCTACTTATTCACTAAAGATAGCTGATATCCATTTGAGTTCTGGTACTACTCTGCCTACACCTGAATATCCTATTATCATGGAAGTTGTAGACACTCCTGCAGCACTACTTCCAAAAGCCACACTGCCAAAAACCAGCTAGCCAACTGATATACTCAGTAGAACTACTATCCACACTCCAATAAATCCACCCTTTCCACATAGGCTAAACAAGGAAAAACCTATATCCCAAGAGGAAGAAACATTTGATTTTATTGAGCAGCTGAAAAATATGAACATCCAAATCCCTCTATTCCAAGCTATCTATTGTGGTTCCACAACACACACCCCATTTTGGCCACTTGGCCTAATGGGGACCCCCTTTTTTGGGGGTTCTTTCAACCTTTTGGTCGATTTGATTAGGCATCTGGTGAGTTAGATTTTTGGCCCATGTGCTCCCAATAGTTGGATGTTGGTTAAGTCAACTCTTGGTGTTTTTTCCCCTCTTTTGGCTTCTTTTCTTTTGATGTGTTTTGTAGAGTTAGTTTTTAATTTCCTTTCATGTAGACTTAGTTGTTCTAGGTTAATTTCATGTTTTTAATAAAGATTGCTAACGAGGCATCCCTTGTGATTGCAGAACTAAGAACCTTGATGTGGAATATTATGAATTGATGAGATAGAGAAACTATTTGATGTGATTGGCTTGTAGCTGTATGAAGATGAGAAAAAAGAGAATTTATATTCTACCTAGATTGTTGTTCAAAAAACTCATGGGAAGTGGGACCACGGTGAACAAAAAGGATGATTTGTAGTAGAGGTTTCAGTTCTAGGAAAATATGAAGCAAATCATGGGTGGCAGTGAAGAAGTTCAAAAGTTTGAAGCGCGTCTTTCCAGGTTTAGGGAGAGGCAATAGGGGAAGTTGAATTGATGAAGTTGCTTAGTTCTGATGAAGTCCAAGAAGTTGCAAAGAGATTTTGTGAGGCTCACCCGAAAATCCTAAAAAAATTCATTTTGGACTTAGCCATTTTTCGGTGATGAGATTTTTGGAGTTTCGGAGGCCGAAAACCCTGAAATGCTGAAAGTGCCAAAAATGTTGAAAGTGTCAAAATTTCAGAGGCCGAAACCCCTGAAATCCTAAAAATGTTAAAATCCTGAAATGTTGAAAGTGTCAAAATTTCAGAGGCCGAAAACCCCGAAATGCCAAAAGTGCCAAAATTTCAGAGGCCGAAAACCCCAAAATCCCAAAAAAAATTCCAGACTTAATCAAATTTTGCAAAATGAAGATTTTTAACACTTAGCCATTTTTTCAAAAAAATAATTTTTCATACTTAGCCATTTTCAAAGGCTATGTTTTTCGGCCTTTCGGCCTCCGAAAGGCTAAAATTTTGGGGGTCCCAAATTTTGGTTCCATAGTAAAATTTGCACTTGGCAAATTTCAAAGTAGAGGTCAGGGTCTGAAAAACTAGGGGTTTCCAACGAGGTCACTTTTTCAAACACCAGTTAAAATCCAGATCAGATTAATGGACAACTTGAATTCATTTTGGAAATATTAAAGGTTTCCTATCAGTTCCCACCACCAGAGACAGCCCCAGATGAAGAATTAAAGAAGAACCACAAGAATTGAGAAGAAGACTCTAAGTTCGCAGAAGAAGCTTACCTCCTTTTTCTTTCTATTCTTGGCAAATTTTTCCCTTTATGCATGAGCAAATGGATTGTAAATGGGTTGAAGAATCCATGCAAGTTACATAGTATTAGTTAGTAGTATTTTCTCTTCAGCAAATTTCTATTTTTAGCTTTTATTCTTTAGTTTAGACTCTCTGATGCCCTAACTCTAAAAATCAGAGTTGTAGATCAAAACTCTATATATTGTAATTAAAAAGCAATGTAAAGGGCCGATTTCTTAATACAATAAAGATGTACATTTGGTGCTTCATTCATGGTGTGTGAATTGTTGCTACCTATGCAAAATTATTGAATGTATGCTTGCATTATTCTTTATTTTCAGAGAGCCTCTTGGGTTATTGTGTTTCGAATTTGTGCTACTTTTAGTTGGAGTTTGTTGTTGTATATCTACCTTGTTGTGATGAATGCGTGGAAGAAATCATCTTTTGGCTTAACGATAAATCTGTTTCATGGGTGCGCACATCTTGGTGGCTTCACAATTTGATAGATTTTGAATATCTTGCACAAGTGAATACATCTTCTCTCCAAACACTTGCATCTGTGGAGTAGTGAATTGTGACTTGGTTTGATTTATGCTTCGTGGGTTGTTCCAAATCTCTCCAGAATTCAATTCACAAGGAAGGGTTTACAGCGGTTTATGTCCTTAGGATTTCACTTTTTCTCACAATTTTCTTTATTTCTCGTTACCCTCATCTCTTTAAATTTTGTCTTTAATTATAAAAATCACCATCTTGAAAATACAAAATTGCATTTTATTTACAACACCTATACTTGTTAAAATGGAAAATACCAAAAAGAACTAAAAGTGTTTTGCAATTTGATGTCTTGAATGTACCAGCAAAGGCCTCCTCATGAACAATCACATTTATCTTCAACTAAGTAACCAAGCAGGTTGTGACCCGACCCTAGAGAACCTTGGGAATAACTCTGTTATTCTTTCAAGAGAGGAAATTGAATCTCGAGATCCTAGCAAGTCTACTTGTGTTAAAACAATGCTCAACAGAAGTGGCTCTAGAAGGAGAGCCAAATTAAGATTCATTCTTGCGATAATTTAGAAAATCACAGTGTTGGTGGCATGCAAACCCTCCATCATCATGTCAATAGAAGTGGCTCTAGGAGGGAAAATCAAAATATTTCATGGTTACATGCTCACTTGAATGGGTTGGATCTTGAGGAGATCTAGCTTCAATGGGTAGTCCTTTGTGTATAGCAGGAGGTTTCCATGATACTCCTTTATATGCACATAATAGGCTTCCATTGTTCTTCCCCAATAATGGACAAAATGCTGCAAACCACGTGAGGATTTGTAGGGATCTAATGCTTTTTCTTAAAATTAAACATGAAGATGTGGCTTGCAATCTATTTGTAAAGACATTTGAAGGTGTAGCACTCCAATGGTACGTGAGTCTTTCATCCAATTCTATTTGCTCATGGGTTGAATTAAAGGATTTATTCTTAATTCAATTTGATCCCAATGTGAGTGCACAAGATTTTTTATTCTATTTTTCCGTTGTAAGAAGGATGCCTCAAGAGTCTATTACCCAATTTAATCATCAATTCCTTCTCATGTATCAAAGGCTCCAAGATTAAAAATGGATGGTGCATGATTTGAAGTTAAAATAACATTATTTATGGTGTTTGGATGTCTCATTTGCAAGCACCATTAGATCTTTGGGTGAGATTACTACCTTACATGATGCATTCAGCAAGGCTCTTTTCTTGGCACGGTGTGGATGGGATGTTACAAATGGTACGAGTGGTCTAGATGGAAGTTTCAATATGCAATTGATTGAAGGTTGCCAACCATTGCATAAATAATGTCAATCCACTCAACATACCATATCAGCTACAATCACCTTGTTCAACCAATTATAACTTGCCTGATATCCAAATGATGCAATCAACCAATCGAAAGAATCAGGTCAATCACTTTCAATATCAAAGTTGGAGTCAAAATTATCATGCTACGACCTTGGATGCAAACATTTCATCTCTTGATGATGGTCCTTTGACTATATTTTCATATTCTTGTCATACTCCAACACTTAATGCATCTAGTCATGATGATTCTTCAGATGGAGAGCTTGTTGGCCAGCCATATGAGCATGATAATTGGTGCAACGATGAAGATGAAATGGGCCTAAAAGTTTGCAGCACTCAAAAACTCAAGTTACCCAATGATTTTTGTGAAAAAATAAATCATCAAGTATCAAGAAATGAGGGAAAAATCCAAGAAGATGAGACATATTCAATGCTGCCCAAGAATTATTGTCACAAACAATCAGCAAGTGAGAAATATTTGACATCTTCACAAGGAAATTTGGATGACTATTTTGAGATTGAGAAAGGTTCAAATGATGAAGATGTAGATACTCATAATCTATGTTGGGTGGATATTCCACTTGAGCAAAATAGACTGAATAAGAGGTTGCAAGAATTGGTTATTCCAATGTCATTATCAGATTTTGCATGGATGTATGGATGTAGGATACACCTCACTAACCAGGATTGTGAGGTAGATTGCCATGTTTTCCTTGGGAAAATGGACTTCTATTTGAAAGGAAACATGACTAGTGAAGAGGTGTTAATTCCTAAAGTGGATCATTGGGATAATCAATTAAGGAAGGAAGAAGATGAGTGTGATCAAACCCATGAGACTCTGGAAGATATTTGCTTGCCTGATGAGGAAGTGAAAGTGATCAACATACAAAAGAATGATGGTGAGACAATTCAAAATGATGTGGAGATTGAAATTATAGACACGTTCATAGACATTTTCATGATAAATGAAAAAGAAGAAGTCTATTCTCATGAAATCATGAGTGGTGATGGCCTTTATTGCTTGAATGCTAATCATGATGAAAATCAAATGGGGGAGATACAAAAGTTCCAAAAAGATGATCAAAGAGTTTTCCTAGGGCCTGCAACACTAACACATGGCCAACAATGTGGAACGAGGGACTTACCAATTGAGAAACAAGATGACTCTCTCTCTCTCTATCATTGGATGAGGTAGATAAAGTGCTTGATCTGGTATCCTATTTGAGTAAAGAAATGTCCATTTATGGGTATTCCATGCATATATTAGACCTTGCAGTAGCCAATTCATGTAGAGTTCATCCACTTGATCTACATCCAGAAGTAAGTTGTCTTGACTTCATCTAAGTTTGGAAGATTGCCTTAGAAGGTAAGAACAATTTTGAACATGTTTCTTTAAAGCTTGAGGGAGAAAATGATTTGATTAATGATACTAATGATTCTTACAATTCAAACATCATGTTTATGATTGAAGTTGTTAGTCCTGATGAGGTTAAATGTGATGATTCATTATTTAGGCCTAATGATGATTATAGAAAGGATCATAGTCTTGATGCTTTTCCTTTTGAGCCTTGTTGTAATGACAGGTATACTACATTGCCAATGCCTGTGTCTTCTTATGGTGTGCATGTACTTGATGAAGATGGAGTGGTGTACCCTGATTCAAGACCTCCAAATGAAGAAATCATGTTGTGTGAATATACTCCCATGGTTGGGAACTCACTAAATCAGGTTGGATCTTTCCATTATCCCTTACAGTTTGATAATCTCCTATTTGAATATGGTGCTAAGGGTAAAAAAACTTGTTTTTGGATTAACCATGATCATGAACAGTTACCACAACTTCTGATTTTGTATGTTTTGCACCCAAAATTTGAATAAAACGTGTCTAAATTTTATTTTTCTGAATACAAAGATGAGTTTGCATTCCTTAGAACTATAAAAAGTGCGTAATTGCTACTGCATGGAGAGGAAAATCAATTAACTATTAACTCATATTCTTTTTGTTCTAAGTCTTTTGTATATAATTTATCTTTAGTTTTGAATAGGTAGGTGTTAGTTTTTCTTTGTGTTTTAGTAGTTAGTTTTGTTTATTGTTTCCTCTTTGTCAGTGTGTCTTTCTTTGTTCCTTTTTTGCTTGCTTGTTTTTTTTCTTCCTTTTGTTTGTCAGTCTTGGGGTAAGTATGTTTTGTCGGGGCTATTCCTAAAAAGTGGTCCATCCCAACTGCTCCTCGATGAGAGGCAGAGGTATTTCTTAGTCAAAATTTCCAAAGAGATGTATCTTGCAAGAAGTTGTACACAAAGATCAGAAATGGTGATACCTTTTCCTGGCAACCAAGGTGATGTTCAACATTGATCATCCCAAATCATGAGATATATTAAAATATGACATTGGAGACATTGGTTTCTTGGGTGGTTGTTAGTTAGAGCCAACACCAACATGTTGATGCAGGTACCCACCAGTCCCAGAACCCTTCTCCGTCTGCCACCTGACTTTGAAAAAAAAAAGAGTAAGGAAAGAGAGGATAAAAAGGAGAAGAATGTGAGAGAAGAGTGAATCATTCAAAGAAATGGTAACCATGGTGATCAGAATCTTATACCAAGGTAGCACAGTTTAAGTGCTGCATAGGTTTATCAAAAGCAATAAAATGAAGGCGTTCAAGAAGTAGCCCATTCAAAGCACAAGTGGCCTAAACCGGTCACAAATCGAGAAAGAAGAAATAAATTCCAAAGAGAGAATCCTCCAAATACCTCTACTTAAAATATCATCAGGAGACAGAGAAGGGTGCCTCTAGAAATATCTACCAGGGCTATGGACGCCTGACTGGCAGTAGAGAAAGGTTAGATTGGGACTCAGGGGAAACTTTGTCGGGGCTCTAGATGCTTGACTGGCAGCAGAGCTCTTCTTGGGAAGCCCTTGTCAACATTGTGAAGGTTGGTTTTGGTTGATATTCGTTTAAGTTATCTTCGTCAAAATGTCAAAGGAATGAACACACAAGTGCACACACAGGAAGAAATAATAGAAGACTTCAATTTTGAGAGTTGGCGAAAGAATATTATCATGAGTGGTACTTGGGTTTGGTTTATTGCAAGACAAGTTTCTAGAAGTTTTTTGCTGATAAAGAAATTCCTTGGTCATTTCTCCTTTTGTCTAGGCTATTTGTTGTGGTTCCACAACACACACCCCATTTTGGCCACTTGGCCTAATGGGGAACCCCTTTTTTGGGGGGTCTTTCAACCTTTTGGTTGATTTGATTAGGCATCTGGTGAGTTAGATTGTGGGCCCACGTGCTCCCAATAGTTGGATGTTGGTTGAGTCAACTCTTGGTGTTTTTTCCCCTCTTTTGGCTTCTTTTCTTTTGATGTATTTTTTAGAGTTAGTTTTTAATTTCCTTTCATGTAGACTTAGTTGTTCTAGGTTAATTTCATGTTTTTAATAAAGATTGCTAACGAGGCATCCTTTGTGATTGTAGAACTGAGAACCTCAATGTGGAATATTATGAATTGATGAGATAGAGAAACTATTCGATGTGATTGGCTTGCAGTTGTATGAAGATGAGAACAAAGAGAATTTATATTCTACCCAGAATATTGTTCAAACAACTCATGGGAAGTGGGACCACAGTGAACAAAAAGGATGGTTTGTAGTAGAGGTTTCAGTTCTAGGAAAATATGAAGCAAATCATGGATGGCAGTGAAGAAGTTCAAAAGTTTGAAGCACGTCTTTCCAGGTTTAGGGAGAGGCAACAGGGAAGTTGAATTGATGAAGTTTCTCAGTTCTGATGAAGTCCAAGAAGTTTCAAAGAGATTTTGTGAGGCTCACCTGAAAATCCTAAAAAAAGTCATTTTGGAATTAGCCATTTTTCAGTCATGTGATTTTTAGAGTTTCGAAGGCCGAAAAGCCTGAAATGCCGAAAGTGCTGAAATGTTGAAAGTGCCAAAATTTCGGAGGCCGAAACCCCCGAAATCCTGAAAATGTCAAAATCCCAAAATGTTGAAAGTGCTGAAATTTCAGATGCCGAAAACCCTAAAATGCCGAAAGTGCCAAAATTTCGGAGGCCGAAAACCCCAAAATCCCAAAAAAATTTCCAGACTTAGTCAAATTTTGCAAAATGAAGATTTTTGACACTTAGCCATTTTTTCAAAAAAATAATTTTTCATACTTAGCCATTTTCAAAGGCTATGTTTTTTAGCCTTTCAGCCTCCGAAAGGTCAAAATTTTGGGGGTCCCAAATTTTGGTTCCATAGTAAAATTTGCACTTGGCGAATTTCAGAGTAGACGTCGGGGTCTAAAAAATTGGGGGTTTCCAGTGAGGTCGCTTTTTCAAACACCAATTAGACTCTACATCAGATTAATGGACAACTTGAGTTTATTTTGGAAAGATTAAAGGTTTCCTATCAGTTCCCACGGCCAGAGACAGCCCCAGATGAAGAATCCAAGAAGAACCACAAGAATTGAGAAGAAGACTCCAAGTTTGCAGAAGAAGCTTACCTCCTTTTTCTTTCTCTTCTTGGCAAATTTTTCCCTTTTTGCATGAGCAAATGGATTGTAAATGGGTTGAAGAATCCATGCAAGTTACATAGTATTAGTTAGCAGTAGTTTCCCTTGAGCAAAGTTCTAGTTTTAGTTGTCATTCTTTAGTTTAGACTCTCTGATGCCCTAACTCTAAAAATCAGAGTTGTAGATCAAAACTCTATATATTGTAATCAAAAAGCAATGTAAAGGGTCAACTTCTTAATACAATAAAGATCTAAATTTGGTGCTTCATTCGTGGTGTGTGAATTGCTGCTTCCTATGCAAAATTATTGAATGTATGCTTGCATTATTCTTTATTTTTAGAGAGCCTCTTGTGTTATTGTGTTTCGAATTCATGCTACTTTTAGTTGGAGTTTGTTGTTGTATATCTACCTTGCTGTGATGAATGCATGGAAGAGATCATCTTTGGGCTGAATGATAAATCTGTCTTATGGGTGCACACATCTTGGTGGCTTCATGATTTGATAGATTTTGAATATCTTACATGAGTGAATACATCTTCTCTCCAAACGCTTGCATCCGTGGAGTAGTTAATTGTGACTTGGTTTGATTTATGCTTCGTGGGTTGTTCCAAATCTCTCCAGAATTCAATTTGCAAGGAAGGGTTTACAGCGGTTTATTTCCTTAGGATTTCACTTTTTCTCACAATTTGCTTTATTTCTCGTTACCCTCATCTCTTTAAATTCTGTCTTTAATTCTAAAAATCACCATCTTGAAAATACAAAATTGCATTTTATTTACAACACCTATACTTGTTAAAATGGAAAATACCAAAAAGAACTAAAAGTGTTTTGCAGTTTGATGTCTTGAATTTACCAGCAAAGGCCTCCTTATGAACAATCACATTTATCTTCAACTGAGTAACCAAGCAGGTTGTAACCCGACCCCAGAGAACCTTGGGAATAACTCTGTTATTCTTTCAAGAGAGGAAATTGAATCTCGAGATCCTAGCAAGTTGGCTTTTGTCAAAACAACACTCAACACTATCAAAGATATACCTCTTTATCGAAAGGCTATTAAGGAAGCATTCCTTAAGAAGCCAGGACGGAAGAAGAAAGACCCTCAAACCTTCCATGTTGTAGGGAAATTAGCAGATATCATGTTATGCAAGGTGGTAATACCAAAGTATTCAGATCTTTGCAGCCCAGTAGTCAACCTGATAATAAATGGACAGACTATGAAAAATGCTTTAGGAAATTTGGGAGCAGCAATAAATGTGATGACTATGGATACAATGCATAGGCTAAGAATAGAAGTCTTAAGAACAACACCCACAATGTTACAACTTGTTGATAGTTCAACTGTTACTCCAGATGGTCTCATAGAGGATGTGGTAGTTACCTTAAATTCATGGGAGTATCCTGTTGATTTTCTTATCCTATCCCCTAAAGTAAACTTTGCTGGCTATCCTGTAATCTTGGGAAGACCCTGGCTAGCCACCATTGATGCCAAAATTAATTGAAAATCAGGCAGTATGACAATTTCAAATGGTCAAGCCATAAGGAAGCTAGCCTTATATCCACCTACCCAACCCCAGCCAGACTTGGGAGAATCTATTTGGCCAGACTTAGGGGATGAAGAGGAAGAGTTGAATTTAGTAGCCCAGCTCATGATGTTGCATAGGAAATCTTTTCTAAAGACGCAAGAGGAAGATGATGTGATACAGAGCATTCTTACCAATGAATGTGTTGTGGCTAAAGATGTTTCAGAGAGTTCTATTTTACAGCTATGTACTTATGAGGACTGTGTGTTTCTAGCAACCCCTAAGATAATTGATCAATTACTAACAAGTGAAATAGATAGAAGTCCAATGCCCGAAGTGTTAATGGCAAAGCTAACAACAACAGTGGAACTCTCCCCTGGTCATAACCTCCATGTAAACAACAAGTTGTCCCAATCATAGTTGGTATTGTTAACCAAGCTCCTCAGCCAACATGAAAATGCCTTTGCATGGGATTATGGGGATATGGAAGGACTAAACCCTAAACTCTACACCCATAGAATCTACATCAGTGATGGAAGCTTGCCACTTCGTAAGCCTCAGAGGATAATAAATCTCACACTGAGAGAAATAGTCAAAACTGAGTTGCAAAAGTTGTTAGATGCTGGATTCATATATCCAATCTCTGATAGCAAGTGGGTATCACCATTGGTCATTCTACCTAAGAAAGGAGGTAAGTGGTAGATATGTGTGGTTTAAAGGGAATTAAATAATGCCACAAAGAAGGATCACTTTCCTTTACCTTTTATTGACTAGGTCTTGGATAATTTGGCTAGAAAGAAATACTTCTCCGTTCTAGATGGATACAGTGGTTACAATCATATAAGCATTGCCCCCAAAGATTAGGAGAAGACCACATTCACATGCCCTTGGGGCACATATGCTTATTTAGTATTACCATTTGGCTTATACAATGCACCTGCTACCTTTCAGAGAGCTGTGATCAGCATCTTTCCTGATATATCACATGATTGCATGGAAATCTACATGGACGATTTCACTACATTCGGTGTCACATTTGAGGAAGCCCTAAAGAACTTGGAGAAGGTACTAATCAGATGCGAGGAACACAACCTATCTCTCAATAGTGAAAAGTGCTTTATGATGATGCAGGAAGGTGTGGTGTTGGGACATTTTATCTCTGAAGCTGGAATCCAAGTAGACCCTTCGAAGATAGAGGTAATTCTCACACTCCCAATTCCCACTAAGCAAAAAGATGTCAGATCTTTCCTAGGTCATGCTGGCTATTATAGGAGGTTTATCCAAAACTTTAGTCAAATAGCTAGTCCTCTGTACACCTTACTGACCAAAGAAGTTGAATTTGCTTGGACAAAAGAATGTGATGAATCCTTCCTGTAGCTCAAGTCACTTTTGAAAATTGCACCAGTACTTAGGGGTCCTGACTGGACTTTTCCATTTCACATACATACAGATGCTTTAGACTATGCCATAGGTGTTGTCCTAGGACAAAAGTCTAAAAACCTTGAAAATGCAATCTATTATATCAGTAAGAGTCTCCATGGCCTAGAGTTAAACTATACAGTGACTGAAAAAGAATTGATAGCAGTAGTTTATGCTCTGAACAAATTCCACCATTATGTAATTGGTTATCCCATCTTTGTTCATACTGACCATGCAACAATTAGGTATCTCATGAACAAACCTGCCATCACAGGAAGGTTAGCAAGATGGCTTCTTCTTTTGTAGGAATTTGATATAACAATCATTGACAAGCTAGGGAAAGCAAACGTGGTAGCTGATAATCTATCCAAAATTCACCATGCTGAAGAAGATACTACTTTGATAGATGATGCATTTCCAGATGAGCATTTATTTCATATTGCTATCCAAAATCCATGGTATGTTGATATATCTAATTACCTAGCAGCTAGAAAAATGCCCACACATTTCACTTATAAGGATAAGAGGTTGCTAGTAGAGAAAATCTTTCATTTCTCTTGGATTGATAACACATTATTTTACATTGGACCTGACCAAGTCATGAGGAGATGTGTGAGAGAAGATGAGACATATGACATTCTGCATGCATGTCATAATGAACCATGTGGGGGACACTTTGTAGCCAAAAGGATAGCACTGAATATTTTAACAACTGGCTACTACTGGCCTACACTTCACAAAGATGCAGCCGGTTATACAAGGAAGTGTGACGGATGTCAAAGAATGGGTTGACCAACAAAATCAGATAAAATGCCCTTAAACCCATAGGTGGTGGTAACACCATTTGATAAATGGGGCATGGACTTTATTGGTCCAATAGACCCTCCATCCAATGGGAATTCATACATCCTAGTGTGCACTGATTACCTAACAAAATGGGTTGAAGTAAGAGCAATGAAGCATGCCAGGGATCATAAAGTTGCTGAATTTTTGTATGAAGAAATTTTTACTAGATATGGCATGCCAAGAGAACTTGTTACTGATCAAGGTACTAAATTCACATCCAATCTAATAATAGAGCTCATGAAGGAATATAACATCAGACATCAAAATTCAAGCCCTTATCACCCTCAAGCCAATGGACAAGCAGAAGTTACCAATCGGGAGATAGAAGCAATCTTAACAAAGACAGTTCATTTGCATCGCCGAGATTGGAGAATCAGACTATAAGAATCCATCTTGGTGTATAGAATAGCATGGAAGACTATCACAGGGTTCACTCCATTCAAACTGTTATATGGTAAAGTAGCAATGCTACCCATTGAATTTGAACACAAGACATTAAGAACAGTGCTAGAGCTAAATATTGATCTTCCTACAGCATAGAGAGAGCGCTTATTGCATCTCAATTCTTTGGATGAAATGCACAAGTTTGCCCTGCAGTGTATAGAAATTGTTCAAAAGCAAAGGAAATAGTGGCACGACTCCCATATTAAGAGTAAGCAGTTCCAGGTTGAAGATTGGGAATTATTATATGATTCTAGATTCCAAGAAATACCAGGCAAGTTGCAGACATGATGGATGGGTCCATATGAAATAAGCCATGTATTTACAAATGGAGCAGTCTAGTTAACCACAATTGACCCAGTACACTTCAAGCTATTAGTCAATGGACATCGACTAAAGTTGTATCACTAGCCACAGATGAAAGAAGACTTCCTGCAGCAATTCGACCAGCCAGTTTTAAAGGATCAACAGGTAACACTTCCTGCAGCAGAAGGTGTCAACCTTCTTCCTACAGTAGAAGGTGTCAACCTTCTTCCTGCAGCTCTTCAATAAGAATTCCTTCAAAGCATGACCATAATAAAAACTTTATGTTTACATAAAAACCAATTATCCATTCACTTTCTACATTCTTCTTTTTCAACTCATTTCATTCCTTAATCTTCCACCCACCCACCTTCCATGTCATCATTTTTCTATGCTTTCAATAAAAAGATCGTGCGCTGACACATGTCACCACTGTCATTCCACTCTCACCACATTTTCCTAGCATTCGCAATGATCAACTGACAGGTACAAGATTTTCAAATTTATTTCCATTTTTAGCACATAGATTTTGTTGGTTATATCTAATACTGCCATAAATGTATCATTGCGGCTTGAAGCCAGTTTTGTACCTCCTGCTGAGTCTGACAAGTGAGGACACTTGTAAATTTTTCATAGGGGGAAAGGAAGTGTACTCATTCCTAAATGTCATTTCTATTTACTCATTAAGATCCTCAAATCTATACTTTGGCCTTATCTTAATTAAAATCCAATTGCCGCATCACACAAGTGTCAAGTGTCATACCTTTATTCCCAAATAAACCCCTAATTGTCAGACTAGATGTGACCCAAAATTAAAACCATGACATAACTCTCACATGAATATATATAATTCATTCTGTTAAAGTACATTATTATTTTTCATACCAAGAATACTAGAAGAATGTGAAAAAAGGGTCTGTGGTTTTACAAGAGGTAGTCTGAACTTCAAAAGAGAAGAAGGTAATTTTCAAGAACAGAGTGGAGGTTGAATTTGATAAGCACAAATGGGAGGCCAATTGCAGTAGCATGAACCAGTAGTTCATGGTATTTTACTTTTTGATGTCAAGGCAGTAAGAAGATTTAATGCCAGTGGATGGCTGGGATATTTCTTGAAATTGATGGAGTTTGATGAAGAAGCAGCAACAGAATTTGCAAACACATTTGATGAAGGCCAAGCAATAGTGTGGGGGTTGACAGTCATTTCCATAGAGGAGCCAATAGAAAAAGTAACTAGGCTTCCAACAGTAGGGGAACACTACCCCAATGTGCACGATGCCAGGTCAGCTAGGGCCTAGTTTACCCTACTAGGTGACCCTCCTCTGGAGATTACTAAACAGGGGTGCAAAAGAATGTCCATTCCTCCGCCATATTTTGAGTTGGCCATGCATATTATTAGGTATTTTACCTATGAAGGAAGATTATCTAATTTTCATGCACATCATTTTAAGTTGCTTAGTTATGTAAGGCATAATATTCCAATGAATGTCCCCAATTTCTTGTTTAATATGCTATGCATTAGTGCTGAGGAAACCCAGAAAGGAAATGAAAATTCTATTACTCACCATGCCCTAATTAAATTGCTCATAGAGAAATCCCTTAGAGACATCTCTCCTATGGCATGGGTAGAATTTTCCCATCATAAAACCTTGCAGCCTCAGATTGCCCCTAATGTGCAAATTAGCCAAGATAATGAAGTCCCCACTGACCCAGCTATTGAGCAAGGTACCCAAGGGGCAGAAACCAAAAATTTACAAAAAACTATGCCTTTACCCACTCATATGAGAAATTTACCTACCTCCACCCAAACTAAAGGAAAATGGAAGTTAGAGGGAGAAACTTCAGTTCCTACAGCCACTACTCCTGCAGCAGAGAAACCAAAGAGGGTTAGTAAGAAAAAGGCTGTAGAGGTTGAGGAAATCCCTATAAGAAGAAGCTCTAGGATAAGAAGGTAGATTCCCAAAGTACCCACCAAAAGCCAGTCCACTTCCCCCAAACAATTTGAGGAGGAAACTCCCATTCATATTGTTCTGGATGATTCTCCCAGCCAGCCTGAGATTCCAAAAATTTCTCAAAATCTGGATGAGAAGTGTGGAACTAAGCCAAATGTATGTTAAAATGATCTAGGAGCTAGTCATCAAGATGTTCCAAACCATGAAGAAGAAACCCCTATAACTCACCAGCTAGCTTGCACAGAAACTGCCCTAGTTTCCTATAAGTGAAATTGGTTAATAAATTTATTAGAGCAGTCATGGAGGGAACAGAGGAGGAAGAATAGCCAGGATAAAAATAGTGGTCTGATTACTCTGCAAATGCTTCTCTTCTAGTTATATAATAATCATGTGTTGACAACCACTCTATTGGGTGAAGAGAAAAATAAATTGTAGAAAGTAATAGCAGAACAAGGAGAGGAAATTGCAGAATTAAAAGATAAGTTGGCAAGATAGAAACAAAGGATGGAACATGCCCTTAAGCTAACTGACCAGATAATTTCTTGTAGACCACCACCTAGGGTCTATACCATCTGTCTAAAAGAATAATTCCTCTTATTCCAGTTGATGGTGACCCTCAAGGATGTAAACGCAGAGTTCAAAACAGCCCAGGAATTTTATGGTTTATAACAAACCCTTCCATCGTGGCAACAGAACTTACTCTGTGAGTTGTATGTGCATAATTTCATCATCCCTAAATAGACTGAATGGAACCCCCTACTTTACATAGGGGATGTACATCTAAGGGCCCTAATGTCTTGGATGCATAATGAGGCCAACTATGATAGACAACTGGAGAATTACATAGAACTGGAAAAATCAAAATCCCTGCCATTAAGAACAGAAAGCAGTCAACCAGAAGAATTCATGAGGGATTGGTTCAAACTGACATATGGGAATGTTAAAAAGGAAATAAGAGATAAAATTTTCAAACTCAAAATAGATGTGTATGAAGAATATGACATGTCTTATTTTGTCTTCCAAAGAGCCTTAACCGGTGCCAGAAGTAGGTGGGGAAGATTATCAAAGGCATTCAAAAGATCAGAACCACACAACCCCATTAACCTTGAAGCAGCCATACACCAAGCACCAAAATATATGGGGTTGGGTAGTCAAATTAGGCAAGAGCTCTGGTGTCTTCTCACAATTATGAAATCAACACTACCAGGCTTGATAGGTTGCAAGAGGATCATAGAAGGGAAGTTTGGGAAAGAACAAGAGGATTCTACTACTCCTTCAAGAGCCAGAGGCGAGGAAGAACTAAAGTTGGTGACTTTAGGTCCATTTTCAGAAGATGCAATGCTTGAGGTCAAGCATTTGGTTAACCAAGGGTCAAATGATGAGTCCAAATTATTGCCTTTATTTTGTATAATTTTAAATACTCTGTTCTAATTTCTGTCAAGACATTTGTGAACCTAGCCAGTTAAAACTTGCGATAAAGTCCAGCTAGAACTAATAAACCATGGGTAGATATTTGTGACATATTTTTCCAATATTATACATATAGTGTAGTATTTCATATAACCATCAGAATATATGTTCTAATATCTGGACTTAATTTTATTAAGCTTGTTGCATGAATATTTTTGCATCACAACTAACTTGTCAGGGAAGGAAGCGGCTGGAGAGTGGTCGACAGCATTCAAGGAAGATTGTTGAGGACCAGCTATGGCAAAGTGATCATCACAGCACCAGGAGACATGGCTACTATAATGGAGGAGCCACTATTCCAGGATGCGGGGATGTAGTGCTGCTATATTCCCTCTGCACTTTATTATGTTGAACTAGTCACCCAAGCTTTATTACCCACACCGCGGGTTGTTGCATTTCCATCTTCTTCTCTGGCATATTTTCAGCAAGATAGTTTCTTTTCTATTTTGTAATAAGTTTTCGATCCTCTATTTATAGGGATTGGACCAATAGTTTTTAGTTAGAAAAGAGTTAGGAAAAAGAGAAAGTTTTTGGAAGAAAATTGTTATATTTTACAGCAAGTTATTTTAAGTTTCATGTATTGTTCTTATGTAATGCATTTTTGAAATACAATGAAGTGATTCTTTGTTTACATTCTGTATTAGTAGATTAGCAGAAACCAACCAAGGGGGCCCACTTGGGAGGTGGAATAGATTAGAGTAGAGTAGATTTATTTCTAGCATTTCCAGTATTTCAAATAAAAGTTACAGTTTCTTCCTGCAGCATTGTACTTTGTGAATGTTCCTGCAACATCTGCAAGAATAGTTATAATGGATGTTCTGGGTTGAAAGTATAGTTTTAAGAAGAGGTTTCAATTTCTAGCATTCATTTTAGTAAGGAGATAAGTGTATTCTTTCCTACAGCACTAGTGTAGGTTTCTTTTATGCATTTCTTACCTTCATGCAGCATAAGCATATTGACTCTTTAAGGAACCTAGTGCACATACTGTGCCGACCATTTCAAGTATACGTCCCTGGGTTGACAAGTTAAATGCACCTCATAGTGGGGGAAGTAGTCCTAGGATTGAATAAACTATTCCTAAGAAAGGCCTTGAGCATGATTATTCCACACCTATTGTGGGGTGGTTCACATCCTCAAGACTCATTCATCCTCTCTTCAAGGTGGATTTCAAGCATACAATCATGGAGGTTTATGTTCTCTAAAGTCCAAGCTTTCATATCTTTCATACTTGCATACATTTGAATTACAATTACATATCTATTGAATATCATAGCTTCATTGTTATATTCAATTCTACTACTTGCTAGCATTCTATACTTTATTGATTTCAAGTTTAATTCCTAAATCAGGGTTTGACTAAGGCAAACCCCTCCCCCACAATAAACAATCCTCTTTTTCTTGCAGGTATAGGTTAGAAATAGAAAATTTGAGACCAGATTTGGATACCCTTTTCGGCTTTCTTTCAGATAGCATGAATAGATCCTCTGTCGGACCTGTGCAGGTCAAGGTTGACATTATTGGGTCAGGGTTGGCATTTGTGGGTCAAGGTTGACCTTTTTCATAAGACGACATTGGAATGGAAAAATATTTTTGGGTTTTGTTCATCTCTGCATTCCGGTTTGGGATCATCTATCAGTTTTTCTAGAAACAGTCTATAGACCTCAAAAAATAGCATTCTTTGATCTGCAATTTTGTAAGGTTGGTTCTTCTTTCTATCCTTTTCAATTACTATAATCAAACATATTCATTTAATCAATTAACAAAATTTAAGATCTCCTTGTTATTCTCCTTCCCAAATAGTTGATTCATTTGTTTATTATCCCTTCCTTTGGGTTGATCAACTTGGATCTCCCATTTGTGCATTTGGGAATAAAAGAGGAACATCTTATCTTCTCCCTAATCATAATTGCAATACAAAATCAATACAATTCAATTAAATGTAAGGTAGGGTTAAGGAAATCAACATACTCTAAGCAAATCAAATAATAATTAACAATCAAACCACCTTATCCCTTTCCAACACCTTGCATTTTGGTGACATCTATTTTATATGTTACAGGAAGCAAGGATGGGAGGTGGATAAATTTAAACTAATATGTGTTGTAGACATTGTAAAGCTTCAAAATTTTAGGTCATTATTGAGGAAGGGAGTTCTCTTCTTGAAGAGGATTCATGAGTTGGTTCCTTAAGAAGGGTTGGAGTTGTTATAGAAGGTCATCAAAGAAGAGAACCTCATAAAATTCAAGTGAGGAGAGGGTTGGGTGATGGTATATGATGGGTCTACAAAAGAGTAGGATGAGGGATTGGAGGGCTTGGACCAGAGTGAATATGGGCCTAACTACCCCTATGAAGATCAGAAGGACTGACAAAGTGAGTATGACAAGTGGATCTAGTATAATATCATAAATCATTAAGTTTATTACTGCTAGTATTGCCCAATTTGAATAGTTTGGGGTTATTTTAGAGATATTTTTGTAGGTGGATGGACTCCATTTTGGTAGTATAAAAGAGTCCAAATTGTTGAAAATGTCAAGATCAATAGCCAATTATCAATGACTCTACAGTAATACACCATTTTGTTCATAGGGATCTTTGTTAGACATGAAATCCTCAAGGAATAACCTGTAAATTTAGGATGGCAGTATGTATGTAAGGTCATGTAAATAGACATGCACTCCTTTTTAATTGTAATAGAAATGATGCAGCCCTTTACACATAATTGTCTTTCAAATATTTTATATTGTTTCAAATGAATTTTCAAATAGCTAACCTAAAAAAGTAACATCAATGGATACCATCAAATAAAATGAGAATGGTAGAGTTATATCATGAACAGTAGTTAACAAACAATGAATTAGGTTAAAAAAAGATATAAAAGAAAGACCTTGCATGATGAAAATTTCTTAATACACATATGCTATGTATTTTCAGAATAGGTGAATGTTACAATGAGAAAAACCAATGACAGGAAACATGCATGTACAATTTGGGCGGTTGTCATATACTTCATTTAAATGGAAGATACTATATATTTTTAACCCTTTGTCATAACCCAATTTTAGTGATTATTAAATTATTCTTGGAAAATAAATTTGGATTTCAAATTTTATACAAAAAAATTAAAATTTTCCCTTTATATCATAATTTTGGTTATTGGCAGATGATTATTTTTTAAGTAGTGGTAATCAATGGGGAGATGGGAAGTTAAGTTAGGACTCATACCCAAGACACTCATGTCGAAAGAGATCACAGGTGAAACAATAGGAGAAGTAAGAGCCATGGGGGATATGCATCAGAGAAAGGCAGAGATGGCTCATTGGTCAAACACTTTCATAGCATTTCCAGGAGGATACGACAATCTGGAAGAGCTATTGGAAGAAATTACATGAGCTCAACTTGACATACACAAAAAACTAGTTGGATTGCTCAATATTGATGGCTACTACAATTATATATTAATATTTATCAATAAAGTTGTGGAGGAGGGGTTTATCAAGCTTGTTGCTCATCAAATCATTGTGTCTTCTCCCACTACAAAGGAATTAGTACGAAAGTTAGAGGTTTTGTTGTTGAATTCAGACATTTGTCATCTTTATTCTACAAACAAGACACATATTACCATCAACATTGTGTGAATTATAATTTTGGCAAAAATTTGGGGAGTGATTGGGATTCGAGAGATTGAGGTGCCTCTTCCACTAATTTTTTTTTAGGAATTGCTCTTTGTTTGGGAGATACAAAATCTAAAACATTCTAAATGTAATCTATATGACCAATTTTCTTGATATTCCTTGCTATGTTTAAGTCTATTGATGTAACCAATTTTAAACTTAAACGATGCATGTTTCTTTCCTGTTAGCATCATAGAGGGCGTTAATTTTTAACAAAGACCTATTCTCATCAATGTCTTGTTTGTGCTACCATGCGTCTATTGTTGGGGTGATCTTTTTGTCTGCTATAAGTCAGAATCAGTTTCCTTTTTGATGAAATCTCTTTAATCTTTTAGTGTTGACATGCATGCACCTTGGTTATCATTTATTTGGTGTCAAGTGTGTAGTCTGGATCATGTGGTCTTATTTTTGTGGTGAGGCTTGCCTTTTCCAGATATTTGTGGTGCTAGTCAATGCTGGTTACCCAGCCTTTCCATCTTTTATTATTTTCAACCAATTCATGGTTGTGTCAGCACTGGCTTCCTTTGCTTAGTTTGTGCATGAATGGATTTCATAAATACAAATTCTAGTTGAGATTTTCCTCCTATTTTTGCGCTGGTGACTAATTCATAACCGCACTCTGAGTGCTATCCTTAGATTTCATGTTGGAATCATCCAGGGAAAGTAATTCCATGATGGTATCAATGGCATGTACCATTACCTAGCATGTAGCCAACATTGGAATTAGTCTCTGTGGCACTGAACTATTGGATGATAGTTTTTGTGTTAAGTAAATCAAACACCATTTGTTCTGCTACCATACTACCTGTTTGATAGCTGCCTAAAATTGGTAATTGTGGTGTTGGTTTTGGGTATTGGGTTATATCCTTTTTGCGTAGAGTTTTGGCAAGTATTGTCTTCTTCTCCATCTCATTAAGGTGTGTTATCCTGATTGGAGTAGAAAAACTAAGCTATCCATTAAAATATAAACTCCACTTTTAAGTTGGCTTAGACTGAATTGTTTGAAAAGAAAGCTACTTATGATCTAAATTATATTTTAAGTATGGATTGATCCTGAAATCGTAGAATCATTAAAGTGTATGGGAGATGAGTTTTGATGAAGCATTTTTTTATTTATTTTTTAATTTTAAAAAGAAAGGCCGTGAAAGTTGTTTCCTTTTTGTTTGAAAATTATATATATGCTCTTCTCTTGTTGTGATAAAAGACATGGGAAGTGTTGATGTTAGGATTTTGTCATTTTGGATGAAGTTAGATGAAAACAAATCTATTTTTTTTTAACTGGGTATAATGATGTGTTTGAGGATTTTTCTAACCCAATAAAAATCTTGATATTGTAGTGCGAAAATAGAATCTAGTAAATTGTTTGAGACTGAGACTTATAACCATAGCTGGGAATACTAAGTTACTAAAGATTTATTAGTTATGAGTTTTTTGTGAGATTAAATATTTCTTAAAGGAAATGTAGGTGTCTGCTACATCATCAGATTTTAGAATGATTCATTGACTTTTTATGGGTAAAGATGGTTCACAAACACATCTTGTTATTAGGTTTTTGGATGAATCAAATAAATACCTATTTAAGAAAATGAGAAAAGGTAGAGTTGATTAGCTCCTTTTTTCATTAAGGGTTCTTAATTACCAATTAGTGAAAATGTATCATGCATATTAATAGATGGAAAAATCATTACCTATGCCTTGTTTACTTCTTGTATTTGGATGCATTATGTTACCTTATTGATATCCTTGTGAATGGATTACTTAATGGCATTGTGACCAAATGGGATTGTAAGATGTATTTCAATATTATCTAGGTATGCAAGGTGGTGCATTTAGTTTATTGTACGATGCTACAAAAATTCATCCACATTCACTATTATAAATGCTTCTATAAATGATGCACTATACAACCAAGATATTTTTTTACTCAAAGAATAGATGTGTAAACATTTTCTTGTGATTTCCACCATGTTGTAAAAAGTCATGATAATATTTACTTCTCTCTATAAGAATGATCAAGAAGGAATTAATGAGAATATTTTTGGATAGCCAAGAAAGGGCTGATAAATTTGTTGGCATAATTATTATATGTGTTTTTTGTGTGCTCATGTTATTTTATTCTAATACTTCAAAGTTGTCATTGCACAAATTCCATTACTCTTAATAGTTTTACATTGTTAGTCTTCCTCTAGCTGGGATGGGCATCTTTCATGTCAAGAAAGATTTCAGGGAAGCGTAACTGCTTTGTGGTAGGGTGGAAATGCATCCCTAAAATATTCTCGCCTTGATATTTTGTGTGAATAGGTGTCTGGAGCTATTGTCATGAAGGTCTTCATGTTTGGCATATTATGAGATATTTATAACCAACCGATTGTCTTTTTTAATGACATTTACAATATTATGTTAGTCTCTTAAGTTATTTTTATTTTAGCACTTCGATGGATTGGTCGAAGACTCTCTTGGATGTTGTTGTATTCAACATGTTGGATGAACTGTTAATAAATATAATGTATTATCTCATGTCAGTTTATAGAAGGTGTGTTCGACGGCTTGGTCGACACCTATTCCTTGTTTTGGACTCGTGCATCTTTTTCTATTTGACAAGTTAATTCATGCATAAAATAATGTTTTCTTGTCGATATGTGGTTTTGACTTTGACCTAGTTGACCAACTCCTTTATCTTGTATATTTTGCTGATGTGGAATTTGTTTCAAGATATCATTCCTTACACCCTTTCTAAATTCTTCTGATGGAAGAAATTATATAGCCCCAATTTTTTCCTGAATGCTTCATTCCAATGAAAAAAATATGTAAAACTGACCTTTCTCAATCATCTGGCAACCCATCTTAGTTCTTGTGTGCTTTTATGGTACACCTTGGTGATTGCCCATGGCTGAAAGCTCTGGTTCATGTTCCTCTTACAACTTTACCTTGCTAGTCTAACTGAAATCCCAAAGAGATGTAAATTGGTCATCTTGATCTTCTTCTGCAGTCACGGGGTTACCAAAGATGAGATGAGACCCGATCAACACTCCATCTACAATGTTCATTAGCAAGTTGGGCCAATCCAGCCAAGAATCCACCATGACATTATTTTCTATTACAATTATAGAAGTATTAGTGGATTGAAATTGATGATGTGGAAACAGTTCTGGTTCAAGAAAACCATTGTTATTAACATTAATCTTGGGTTTGGATCATAATTGTGGTGCTTTTTGTTTCACTAGCTCTGGAGAAGAAGAATATGCAGCCTTGACTGTAGCTTCCTGAATGTCTGTTGCAGAGGAATTTATAGGGCAAGGAAGGGATTGAATTGAGTTAGGGAAATTGAATTTGGTCGAAGCACCTCTGAAGGAAAATGCAGTCACATTATGTGCATGAGTTTCCATCTCTGGTGTGGGGAATGAGCCTAGCCATATCCTTTTGTTATCATTTGGCACTATGATTTCTGACACCCATAATCCCCATTTCCTGTTTCTCACACCTACATAGGTAGGATGTTTTTCTCCCCTCCTTTTTGTACTTACACTACTACACTCCTTTTCCATAGAAACTTGGAAGACCTTAAAATAATATGTATGTAAGTATCTTAATATAGGTAGAAACAAGTTTGTAGAGAAATCTATCACATTCGAGCGCTAGTCACTAGTCATTCATTGTAAAGAAATGCTAATCTCTATGAAAATATAGTGGAAACACTATTAAACATGACCTCCTTGTCTGACAAGCAATAAATAAACACAATGTAGAGTTTGCACTACTAGAATTTCACGCAATTCCTCCATTAGTCACCAGATCACGATAACAGAGTTTTTTTTTGTATGGCTTAACAAAGATAGAGATGACTTGATATCATGACTTACTAGCCCTAATGATAACCTAAACTTTATGAACAGATTTTTTTTCTATGTGTTAGGTCTATTAAAAAAAAATTCAAAACAATGATTCCTTGGTCTATTTTTGCAAAAGGGTCTTATGTGAATACTTGAAAACCCTTGTTTTCATGTTTCAAGGTGTAAATTTTGTCTTTAAACCCTACGTGTCAAAATGTGTTCTAATTGTGCATTACCTTTTTGACCACTTAAGTCATGTGTCGACTATGTCATCTTTTAAATTGGGCCATTTTCAATAGTTCATCAATCTATAACCACTTTAATATTTCCTAAGTCTGAGGGTTCGTAAATTCTTTTAATGTATTGTGGCAAGTATCGGGCAAGTTTGTTTTAATCCAACGGTTCATGCATTCCCACGATGAGAAGATGACTGAGATCTAAGGATCAAGGTGATGCATCATGATGACATGTGTATTTGGTGGGACCAGCTACAGTTGAGATACAAATCAAAGGATAACCACAGATGTTTTTAAATCTAACAGCTTGCACATTACCTTCATATCAAAGATGCGGATGAATTAGCTTTAAGGGATTGCATCGTGGTGATGCGTGTCCTCAGTGGGCCCAAGCATGATCAAAGAGATGAGGTTAAATAGAACATATGTCAGAATTGATCTGACGGATAGTGCAAAGCCTTATGGTAAAGATGCAGATACAATAGCATTTAAGGGAAAGCGTCGTGGTGACACCTAGAATCTAGTGGGTCCAGTGGGGTAATTAAAGATTCAATAAATATACAGCATATCTAGAAAGATCTGATGGCTAGTGTTAATCCTTAATGAAAACATGATGAGAGGATAAGCTTTAAGGGAATGCGCAGTGATGATGCGTGTCCAACCAAGCAAATTGAAGATCGCGGTTAATGGAAAGTTGGTTGGGTAAAGATATGACAAGTTAAGGAAGATCTGATGGCTAGCACAAATCCTCCAATAAAAGGTGATGTGACTTTAGTCATTAAGGCATTGTGAGGTGCTGCCACATGTCCCTGCAGATCAAAGTCACAGGTCATAAAGTTGATCAAAGGAAGTGAGGATCATAAAAGACTAGGTAGATGTCATAAATCCTAGAGAGTAAAGTGATCGATCTATAACTATTAATGGAATGTGTTCTGATGACGTGTTTCCTAAGTGTTGGGACCCTCTATCAGCGTAAAGTGAGATAAAGTGCTAGCATCTTCAGAAGGATCTAACGGTGGGTGTAAAGCCTCAAATTGAAAGTTCCTGAAGTATAATCTTAGAGGGAACGCATCATTGTGACACGTGTCCAAGGAGATGAACATTGTAAAATATTTGTTGTGAGTCATCTAATGTGAAGAAGAGTTGTTAGGATCAATGGTTTTGCTTCAAAGGAGTTAATTTAGCAGTCATGAACCGTTAGTCGTGAGAGTTTGAACTCAAATGAAGTAATGGAAAACATGTGTTTTCCATAATAAGAATTTAATGCTCAGAAGTGGTGGGATTGCTATGTTATTGATAATTAAATTTTTGCGTGGCATAATTGTCAATTTTGTGGAGCGAAACAAAGCTGCAGTGATCGCGTTCTAACTCCCAAGTTGTTTGCACAACGGGTAATTTTCTGATGCAAGTCTTTCTGAATTCTAAAGTTTGAAGAAATATTAGGGCTTCCATTCACTGGATTCTGTTATCAAAATTTTTTGAATCATTATATTTATAAAGATCCTAAATTCAAGATGTCACCTAGGAGAGAATTTAAGGGCAACACAAATTACAAAGACAGAAATGTATGTGATGACCTATTGCAACAATTAACTAGGTCAGCAAATGATTCAACAAAAATCAAAGTATTGGTCCCTAAGAGTCCACGTTTAAAAATTATTGAAGGTCTATATGATTTCGGATAGTGGGCTAGGGATGCAAATATAGGAATGACTGGATTGGCTTTGTTCAAAATAGTTTTCGGTCAGAGATATGCCTTTGCTCCGAATAGTAATGTGTGTAAATTTGATGTGGGCAAGCTAGTGGTTCCTAGAATTTTCATGGATATTGACACGCTTATGCAAATAGTTGACAAATATGAAAAAATATCTAGGGTGGTTAGAAATAAGGATGGACATATTATGGTCAGTATAACTACAGATAAAATCAGGGAAGTCTTCAAGTTGAGTGATGAGGAAACCCCTATGGACAAAATTGATTTCAAAGAATTTATAGAAGTGTATCAAACCCAGAGGGATTATTTGATAAATGGACCCTTAAAGGAATATTTTAACAAAATTGGGGATTTTATCATGGTAGGGCCAAATACCAAGGAACCTATCAAATTGGATTACTTTACCCCAAAGGCAAGAGGAGTATATAGGGCTCTATGTCAAATATGTGGTCATGATGAAGAAAAGGAAATGCCTATCCATTATATGTTCATGATGGTATAGATTTTGCATCCTCAATTGGCCATAATTTTTTATTTTGCTCCATATATTGCAGACTTAATACATGAAGGTTTGATAGGAATCTAGGACAAAAAGGTGACTAGGCCTTTTACATGGTATTCCCTGCTGATGCACATATTTTTATTCAAAGGGGAAGATTACTTTGAAAAGGAGATGGAATTGACAAAGTTCAAAGATGATGAGGATATGCCAGTATAGTTATGGAATGCAGACATGTTGTGGGATAAAAGAGAAGAAAGTTACATTAATTTTGATAGATGTTTTGCTACTAGAATTAGGGCATTATTACTGACTGATGATCCCATAACGCCTTTGACACTTTTGCAAATATTGAGGCCTAAGGAATATATTAAGAAACTAAAAATATTACATAATTGGGGAGATGTTATTCTTTACCCAGTATCAAGAGTATTCAGAATTTATGGCTTCATGAGAGTCCCTAATATCCTACCTTACAAGGTACCTGTTAAGTTAGGACTGGCAGAAATAATAAGGCAGATTGGAGGCTTGCAGGAGGAAGCACTAACAGGAAGAGGGAAAGGAACTATTTTTCCCACAATCACAGCAGCCCCTCAATTCATTATTACAAAGGGAGGGTGTAAACACCTAGATACATATATGGCCCCTTATCATTTGAATACTGTAGTGTCAAGATGTGTTGATCTGGAAGATTTCATTAAAGATATGATCAGGGAGAAAACAAGATGCCTATTACTAACCCATTAATTCAACTATCCTAAAGATGTAATTAGAAATTAATTTGATCTAATAAAGTAGAAGATAAAAAAGGGAAAATGGCTAGCATACAAGAAGAGCCTAGATTTCGTGCAACACTTTGATAATTTGTATGACCCATTAAAGGATTCTCAGCCTTGGGCTAAAAATATGGAATCTTTAATGGATATGTTTGAGGACATCATGCAGGAACTAAATCAGAAAAGGGAAAATATCTTACAAACAGAACTAGAAAGATCCAAAGAAATGATGAGCAGGATAGCTCCTATTAGAAAGGTTCCCCCAAGAAAATATATGGTATACCAAAGAAGAGGGTATAGTACATTCTTGCCACAAGTTGAGAAGACCCTGGATCCAAAGGGGAAAAGGCCATTAGACCCAAACACTAAATCATTTCCATCCCTAAAGACGCAAAGGATAGAAGGAGAATAGAAACAACAATAGGCAAATGTATACTCTCCTTCCCAATCTCCACTCTATATTGATGAGAAACCTGTAGCAGAACAATTGTTATAAATGGGAGATGCTAGACAAGTTTTTTTCATAGCCCAAGAATTACAAGAAGGGATGCCTAAATTTCCAAATCATGCTTCACTGGATCTAATTGTTGCAGAATATGTTGGTGAGGAATTGGACCCTTTGACACAACAAGCCAGTGATGAGTTTCTCTCTGATGACAATTTTGTCAAGGCTAGGGCATTCTTACAATTTTTATGGAGAACCCACATGAATGAATTCAAGGAGAAGTGCCAAAAAAAGTGTAAGGAACAACCTAAAAAGAGTGAAGAAGAGATTGAAAAAAAAAAAAAATAAGAAATGATATCTCAATTTGAAAAGATAACTCTGGAGGAAGGAAGGGCACTGGTCAAGAAGGAAGGAGTATTGATACTTCCAGAATGGGATCTTGCAGATGCTATTATTTTTTATGTTGTGAGAAAGGAGACAAAAACTATCCATACTACTGAGACAGAGGCAAGACAAGTATCTAAGGGAGTAAAATTTAGTGAAGATCATGCAGCCCTTGATATGTGGCATATAAAAAGGAAAATCCATAAGGTATCTAGTGATGGTGATCAGGCTAAGCATGTAGGTAGCCTCATAGTGAGAAGAGTATCAGATATCTCAGGGGTAGAAGTAGCTAACCTCACTCTGGAAATAACAAAATTAAGCTTAAAGGTAGCTGAGAAACAAGAAGATGCACTCAAGAGCCTGAGGGAAAAATATGAGATAGTGATGAGGCTTATAACGATGAGAGGATCAAGTCCATTGAAAAGGAAAATAAGATTGCCTTCCTTTAAGGAAAGAAAATAGTTTAGTTTGTTCCTCAGAGGATGATCACACAAGATCCTCGCCAGCCATCATCATCAAGCTCAATCATAACTTACCCTCCTTCCCCTACACCACAACATCCCACCACACGAGAAGAATTGGAGCAAAAGAAAGCAAGATTAATTTCTAAAAGAACCAAGCTAGAAAAATCAAAGAAGGAGTGTGTTGAACAATCTACAGCTTTCAAGGAAGCAGAGGCATGTGTGAAATAGAAGTATGCTGAAAAAATACATAACACCCTCAGGCATTACACTCATGAATTAATTCCTATTTCTATTTAATCATAGGGGAAGAAAATTGTCAGCATATTGAATGAATACAATGCAGATAAGGACAACTCGGATCAAATGGTGAATAGATGGAAGGGAAAGAGAGGAGAACTAAAATTCTTTCACACCACATCCAAAGAAGAAAATAATGTTGAAATTATTTTGAATGGTACATATAAATGTGTCAAATTTATAATGGACATGGACATAAGAAGGAGCATCGTCATAAGGAAGGTAATGGCTTTAAAAAAGGAATATTCAAAGGACCGGTATGAGATGTTTCCCAATAATTTTAAGAAGACTGGTTATATAAAAAATGAAGCATTATGGCACAGGAAAATGAATGAGGCATTGGCAGTAAGAACCAATAGCATTCTTACTATGGAAAGCACATTATTGTTCGTTCAAACTATTGAGATAGTCGGTAAGGCCAAAGTATTTTTTGAATTTTGGTTATAATAGATTGAGAAGGCAAGTGTCAATTAGAGTGAGATCAATAGCAAAAAAGATGAAATCATTAGCTTCATTTGGCTGAGTGATGAGGTCTATACCTCTTGGAAGGATGAGCATACTATAGTTGATCTAGGAGAAGGTGACAATATTCAAGTGGACAATGAGGCCTAACCGATTGGATGATACAAGTAAAGATGAAGATCCTACATCACCAATATCAAAGACAATAGACTCCATATGGCTACTTCTGAACAACTTTGAAGCAGTTACAGGTACCAAGTGGTCAGGAGACAAAATATGTTAAATATCTATTATAAAAAGTGGTTATCACTTCATTAGTTATTTTTACTCTTTACTGAGTCATTTTTTTTTTCCTTATTCCAAATGATATGTAACTTGTTGCAATCCTATTCTATAAAAGGATTCCCAAAATCATTGGAAAGGGCTGGAAAATTTGGATTGTAAACAATTTGTAAAGTTTTCAGTGAAGAGGGGAAATATATTATAATTTGTACTAGATAGTTGTAAGAAGTCAGAAATAAAGATGAGAGATCTTTTGTAGGTTATTGAAGAGGTTATTTCTGAGTACTTTTTGTATACTGGAATAAGATTTTTTGAATTTAATACAAGGGTTCAGATTCCAATCTCTTCTGTGTTATGTGTCTTGTGAGTTATAAATTTTCTCATTCATTAGCATAGTTTTCTCTGTGTTTATGTACTTGTTTGAGAGTTTTGATCTAGGATCAGATTAAATTAGGCTCTGATTAATGCATAGATTCATTTGACATGTGATAGGATTCTATTAGTAGTAGGGGTTTGGGGTAATTGTGTTATGATTTAAATCTTTGGTGAATATTGGTTTTAGTATACTGTATCTGAGTCAAAATATATCCCAATGGATAAAGCACTAATCTAAAGCTGACAAGTTCTATATTATTGCATATCTAGTTGCATATTGGTTGTGTTTGCCTATAAAAAAACATTTAAATGTATTAATTATACATTTGTGTAAGTTTGTCTTGAATTCCTATCTCATGCTCCATTTCATCATTGATGTTCAATGGGTAATTAGCCATTTATCTAGTATCTTCAAGTTATGTTGAGTCATTGTGAGATTACTACTTGATAGTACCATATAAGACATATCAAAAGGTATTATAGGGTGTCCCCCCTTGGTGTAGCAGTACCTAAAGAGTAGAAGTATTATGAGAGTGCTTGTTAGTTGGTCATTTTCTTGCATGAACAAATATTTGGAGGTGGCTCCTCTATAAAACGGTCATAAGAAGAAGAGGTTATTGTTGTTTTTATTGAAACATAAAAAGAAAGCAAAAAAATGGTGACTCTGCTGGGGAATAGTTTTTCATTGCAATAAGTGAGTAAGGTTTCTCAAGTTGAGCTGGACTCCTGGCCTACTTACTTATCAATACCAGTTGATTAACCATTGTACTACAGAGTTTTGTCTTTGCATATCCCAGTGATTTGTATCATCATTGAAAATATATCAGGATAGATGTTTAGACTTTGTTGATATTTTGTAACCCATGAAAACTTTCCATAACAAAAATGTATTGCTCAAAGTTAGAGTGTGTTTTCCCAGCTATTTTTTGGGTGGCAACTAGAAGGAATCTTTGCATCAGTGCTGAGTTATAATCATTTGATACATCACTACTTAGTAATGAGTTATAAAAATACCAGATCGAGGATGAACACTCATCCTAAGAATGAATTGGAAAGTGAAATTTTATCCACTTCCAAAGCTGGGAAATCACTAAACAGAAATGTTGCTGGAATTACTCCCCAAGCTTGGAGGCAGAGAATGAAAATAAGAATGGATACTCCTATTCCTCCTAATCATGAAAAGAATAATGTATAATTTGATGAAGAAACATAGCCAGGATTGGGAGTCTATAGGGATTATTACTCTCAGAGTGAAAGGGTTGATGATGTTCCTAGATATACCAGGAAGGTGGTTCGTGGTAAATCCCAGGGACATGAGACAAGGTCCAGATCCAAAAGTAGAGGTGAAGAGAATAGGAATGCTCCAATTGATCTGATCTCTCCCTCATCTGAAAGACCTCATGCCCAACATCACAGGAGAGAGAGAACTACCATGGAGGAAAACTCACAATTTGACATGACTCTTTTAGATTCTAAAGAGATTTTTGAAGAAGTGGGTGAATTGGAGAGGAAGATCTGAGAGAAGATTGCCTTGAGACAAAAAAAGAGAAAGAGAAAAGGAGGAAAGAATCAAACATGCTCAGATTCAATCTAACCAGTTGAAAAGGAAACTGTGTGATTTGGAGGAAATAAATGTTATTGTTATACCTGAGAAACTTGAACATAAACTTGTTGTTCAGCAGTTGTATGACATACCAAAGCCCAAGGATAAAGGTTAAAAAAAGGTAGCAGCAATTGAAATAAAGGAGCCTGTGAGAAAAGGGATTATAGTTGATCCCATGGTTAAGCTGGATACTGAGTTGGAGAGAGCCAAAAGAGAGAGGGAGATAATAGCCAAGGAATTAGAGAAGGCTGAGTTGGAAGCCTCTGCTCTTGAAATGAAAAAGAAAATTGATTTTCTTAGGAAAACCTCTGGTCCTCATCCTGTTAGTGCTGGTCCTAAAATTTCTTTGAATTTAGGAATGAATTTACCACCACCTGTTGATTCTGGAAATGCTACCACTTCAAATACTTAAGGTAACATTTCATCTCAAAAAACTCCTGTCTATACTGAAAGGTAAAGACAATTTATTTTCCTTGGCATTCCTGGTTATCCAAATGAGATTCCTAAAAAGATTATGGATAAACATCCTAAATTTGTTGGGAATAATGTTATAACATGTGAAGAACATCTGAAGCATTTTATGGATATGATTGATGACTATGAGATTGCACATGATGATGTTATGATGAAATTATTTTTGCAATCATTAACTGAGGATGCTAGGGACTGGTTTAGAGAATTGCCCCATGAATGTATTGGGTCTATGGATGAGATGAAGGAATGTTTTAGAGGCCAATATGGGGACAAGACTAATGAAGGGTTCATGCTAAATGAGTTCAACAACATAAAGAAGAACCCAAATGAAGAGGTTGTGGAGTTCACTATCAGGTTTCAAAGGGAAATACACAAGTTTCTCCAAGTGATGAGATTAGATGACAAGGTATGTCTCGCTACCTATCTTAATGATTTTGATGCAAAATTTGGTTATTTATTCAAAGATAAAAACCCTAGGAATATTAGAGAAGCATATAAGGTAGCAGTCAATATTGAGACAAACAAGAGAGTTTCTAGGAAAGTGGGCAGGAGAGAAGATTGGAAACCCACCAGGTATAATAAGAAAGAATCAGATAAACCCTTGAGTTCTAAACCAAAGGAAGATTATAATCTTAAGTTGATTCTGAATGCTTTGAAAAATTTAAAACCTGGAGAGAGTAGTAAAAATAGGGTTTCAAACAATGATAATCCCTCCTATGGAAATTTCAATAGACAGCCTAGGATGCAAAATTATCCTTATACTACTTAGTGGAAAGATGGGAAACCTATTATCCCACAAAATAAGGATAAATATGATGAAAAGACTCCTAATCCCCTACACAAAACCTCTGTAAATATGTGCAATGATAATCCTTGGTGTGTAGCTTTCCAGAATCCTCATAATCTTGAGTATTGTGTTATTACTGCCAGAATATTTTCCACTGAAGAAAATGAAGAAGATGAAGAGGAAGAATATGATGATAGTGGTTGTGTTATGACTTCCTCACTTATTAATGATGAAACATATTATCAGTCTAATGATTCTGACATAAAAGATTGGGAGATTGATAATATGATATGTAATGTCAAAGGATGTGATGAGACCCTTGTTCTGAGCAGGCCATCTGATGAAGAATTTGTTGAGATAATAGAAATTATGGTTGCACAAGAAAGGGGTAATTAAATTTTAAGAAACAGAGTAGTTGGCAATGCAGATGGAAAACCTACCGGTATCTTTATCAAGGATACCCCAAATAGTACCAAAAAGCCACAAGAAAAGGAGAAACAGGCTGAAGGAACAAATAAAATTTTGATCAAAAGGGGAAAAAAACCTACTGGCCCAAATATTTATAAAGAAAAGATGAAAACACCAGAAATTCCCATAGCTCATTCCAAAAGGGAGGATAAAATACATAAGGGAGATGAAGCAAAACTCACTTCTCAAGTAGAAGATGTGGATTACACAAATCAGAGATCAGACATTTCTGATATGAAATACACCCCTATGGATATGGGGAAACTTTTTTCTTAGATAATTGTAAAGGTACCTCTACTAGAAATGATGAGGATAGGAGAGCATAAAGAAAAGGCTCTGACATGGGTGAAGAGTGTTAGCTCTACCAAGATTATGGGACCAGAGCAAAGCAAGAAAGTGTCTGACACTAAGGAAAAATCAACAAAGGAATATGATGATCTTGTGTCAAAGATTCCTCAAATCTACTTGGATACCAATATTGTTAATACTACTGCAGAAATTGTTCATCCCTTTTTCTTGACATTGTTAATAAATGGTAAAATGCTAAAAAACTGCATGATTGACTTTAAGGCATCTAAAACTGTCATGCATGTAGAAGTTATGAGATCTATGGGATTTAAAGTAGACACACCACATGGGAGATGCCAAGCTATGGATTCCAGAGAAGTGCTTGTCATAGGCACTATTAAGGCTTTGCCTTATAAATTGGTAGCTTTCCTAGACAAAGTACTAACAATGAGTGTGTTGGTTGTAGACATTCCCTCTCAATATGGAATTTTATTGTCGAGAAAATGGAGTGCATCTATGGGGGGAAGAATCCAATGTGATTTGTCATTTTCCACTTTCAACATAAATGGTGAAAACATCAAAGTATCAAGGGAAACTAGAACTCCTCATATGATTGAGGAACAAGATGATAACAATAAGAATTGTTTCTTGGATACTTAGATGGGGTCATTTCAAGTGCATGAAAATCAAGTTGCAAAAAAATTACAACCTGCACTGTTGTCTGAAGATGTGAATAATTCATCTAAAAAAAATAAGTTATCGGTAATGTATTTTTATGGTGCCAGTTCTAGGGAGGGGGCTGGTGCTGGGGTTTTGTTGATATCTCCCTCTGGAAGAACCTTCAAATTTTTATTTACTCTATTGTTTACATGTACAAATAATGTTGCAGAATATGAGGCTCTATTGATAGGTTTGAGGTTAGCTACAAGACATGGAATCAAATGCATCAGAGTTATTGGAGACTCTGAATTGGTGGTATCTCAGATCCAATCCAAATATGCATCCAAGAATCATAGATTGAACTAGTACCAAAATGCAACCTGGGATGAGTTAGAAAGTTTTGATGCACTTGGTATTGACTGCATGGATAGGAGCCAAAATAGAATGGCTGACTTATTGGCCAACATTACTCTAAGGCCAGAAGATATTACTTTTGTTGGAATTTCTGAGATAGAAGTTCAAACTAGGCCTTCAATACCAGACAATGTGGATATCTGGAAAGTATTTGATGATGATGTAGATATTCTGAGATTTTTGTATTGTGAGATAGGTCTTGACAACAAAGAGATAGATTTTAGTAAGTATGTAAAAAACATTAATGGAAAAGATACTATCTTAGGAAAGGAGATATTGAATTTAAAATCAAATAAGATCCCAAAAGGACTGGTTGTTTTAGAAAGAGCCTTTGACAACAAGGAAAAACTATATTTTGTTACATGTGTAAATAAGTCTAAAGATTTGGAGGAGGTTAATGTGGTAACATAAGAAGTTCCTAAAAATTTATTTATTGGTAACAAATTGTCACCCAAAGTTAAGGAGGATCTAACTAATCTCTTAAGGAAGTACAAAAAATTGTTTGCTTGGACATATGATGACTAGAAGGCATATAATGAGGAGCTATTCCAACATGAAATCCCATTAAAGGAAGTTTCCAAGCCCTTTAGGCAAAAGCAAAGGCCCATAAATCCCACCCTAAGGCCCAAGATGGAACAGTAATTGAAAAAGATGAAAGATGCTGGTATAATCAAACCCATTAGGCATTCTTCCTGGGTTTCCAATTTAGTCCCTGTCAGGAAGAAGAATGGAGATATCAGGCTGTGTGTGGATTTCAGAAACTTGAACATATCTTCCTTAAAAGACAACTATGCTCTCCCCAATATGGAGAATATGTTGTAGAGAGTCACTGCATGTGAACTCATGTCCATGATGGATGGATTCTCTGGGTATAACCAAATTATGGTCAAAGATTCAGAGCAGTTTAAGACTGCCTTTACTACACCATGGGGAACATATGTATATGTTAGAATTCCTTTTGGTTTAATGAATGTTGGGGCCACTTTCCAGAGGGCCATGGATGTTGCATTCTCAGATATCTTGCAAAAATTTATTGAGGTCTATCAGGATGACCTCACAGCCTACTCAAAGAAAGAAGAACAACATTGTGAACATTTGGAAAAGATTTTTGAAAGAGCCCTAGAATTTGGGATTTCTCTGAATCCCAATAAATGAATTTTTGGAGTGACAAAAGGTAAATTATTGGGGTAAATTATTTCAAAGGAAGGGGTTAGAATTGACCCAGATAGGGTAGCTTCTATTGACAAAGTACCCATCCCAAGAAACATTAATGGAATTCAATATTTCTTCGGTCATCTAAATTTTCTCAGAAGATTTGTCACAAAATTTGCTGAGGAAAGTAGGCCAGACTCTAAAATGTTGAAGAAGAATGCGAAAATGGAATGGGATGGGGAGGCACCCAATCTTTTCAAGAGATTAAGGAGGCTATCAAAGATGACCGTGTCATGAGAAATCCTGATTATTTTAAGCCTATGAACATTTTTCATTTGCATCTTGTCATAATATTGTTGTTGTGTTGTTACAAAAAAATGAAGAAGGGTTTGAGCAGCCCATTGCCTTTTTTAGCAAATTATTATAGGATGCAGAACTCAAATATGATATAATTAAGAAATAGACCTATGCATTGGTGAAGGTTTTGAAAGCTTTCAGATTTTATTTGATAAGTGTCATTGTAGTGGCTTATGTCCCCTCAGCAGCAGTTAAGGACATCTTTACTCAGCAAGAGGTGTCAAGAAAAAGATGTAGATGGATCAATAGGATTTAGGAGTTTAACATAGAAATCCAAATCACTAAGTTGGTCAGAGGGATGGGTTTAGCCAAATTGATGGCTAGTTCAAACTTGGATGCAAACCATATCAATACCCTAGAAGAGGAACATAGACCTTTCATCTGTAACCTTGACCATTGTGATTTGTACAGCAACATTATTTATTATTTACAAAGAATGAACTGTCCACATGGCATGGATGAGAATAAGAAAAGGACAATAAAGCTAAAAGCAATCTATTTTTCTCTGATCAGAGATGAGCTATGGTGGAGGAACCCGGAAGGAATTCTACTGAAATGTGTTAATAGAGAACAAGCAAATAGGATCTTGCAATAAATGCATAATGGAGTGTGTGGTGGCCATTACATGGCCAAGACTACTGCACATAAGACTTTAAGAGTAGGATTCTGGTGGCTGAGTATCTTCAAGGATGCTCATCAACTGGTTAGGAAAACTGATGCTTGCCAATGTTTCTCTGGTAAGCTAAAATTCTCAGGTAATGTACCCCTTACACCAGTGAAAGTTCAAGCCCCTTTTCAGAAATGGGGTATTGATTTTATAGGAGAAATGGCTACTAAGTCCAGTGGAGGACATTCATGGATCATTGTAGCTACAGAATACTTTACTAAGTGGGTTGAATCAATCCCCACTAAGAGAGAAACCAGTAAAGTAGTAATTGATTTTTTATTGAAGAACATAATTACTAGATTTGGGTGCCCGGAAAAGATAATCTCATATGATGCCATGTATTTTAAATATGAGGAGAATATCAATTTTTGTGTTGAATATGATATTCAAACATCTTACTCTGCACCTTACCACCCACAGGGGAATGGCCAAGCTGAGTCCACTAACAAAATCCTCCTTAAGACTATTAAAAGAATTATGGATACAAACAAGAAGGCATGGGACTCAAAGTTAACATTGGTTGTCTGGGCAGATAGGGTGACATCTAAAAAGGCTATAGGATGTGCACCTTTTGATCCAGTCTATGGGAACCAAGAAAGATTGCCCCAAAATAATTTGATGTAGATGTACAAGTTTGTTCAAATTTATGATGATGATATTGATAATGACATGCAATTGAGAATTGATGACCTGGTAGAATTAGATGAAGCCATGAGGGAAGCTTCTATGAAAATGCTAAGCTTCAATTGCAGGTGAAAAATTTGTATGATAAGAAGGCAGTCTCAATACAGTTTGATGTGGGAGATTATGTTCTCATGAGGAATGCCAGATTGGAAGACAAAGGAAAGCATGGATAATTTAAACCAATTTGGCTGGGACCTTATATTTTTCATGAAAGGTATGGGCAAAATTCTTATTTATTAAAGGATCTTACTAGAATCATTTTAGAACTACCAGGTCATGGACCATTCTTGAAGTTATACTTCTCTTGAAGTCTAATCATCCATTAACATTAGGATTGTGTATATAGTGTGTTTCTGCAAGTGTGTTCTTTCTGTCTTAGTTTAGTTTGTTTTCCTGTTGTGTGAGTAGTTTAGTTTTCCAGTAGGTTGGTCTAATCCCCCTGAGATTCTAAATTCTTGTAACACCTGTAGGAGGTATCCATCCCCAGAAAGAGCCACTGTTAGGTTTGTTAAAAAAAAATTCAAAACAATGAGTCCTTGGTCTATTTTTGCAAAAGGGTCTTATGTGAATACTTGAAAACCCTTGTTTTCATGTTTCAAGGTGTAAATTCAGTCTTTAAACCCTAGGTATAAAAATGTGTTCTAATTGTGTGTTACCTTTTTGACCACATAAGTCATGTGTTGACTATGTCATCATTTAAATGGGGTCATTTTCAATAGTTCGGCAATCTCTAACCACTTTAATATTTCCTAAGTCTGAGGGTTCGTAAATTCTTTTCATGTATTGTGTCAAGTCTTGAGAAGGTTTGTTTTAATCCAATGATTCGTGCATTCCCGCGATGAGAAGATGACTAAGATCTAAGCATCAAGGCAATGCATCGTGATGACACGTGTATTTGGCAGGACCGGCTACAGTTGAGATACATATCAAAGGATAACCGCATATGCTTTTAAATCTAACGGCTCACGCATACCATCATATCCAAGATGTGGATGAATTAGCTTCAAGGGATTACATCCTGGTGACGTGTCTCCTCGGTGGGCCCAAGCATGATCGAAGAGATGAGGTTAAATAGAGAATATGTCAAAATTGATCTGATGGCCTGCGCAAAGCCTTATGGTAAATATGCAGATACAATAGCCTTTAAGGGAAATCATCATGGTGACACATGGCATCTAGTGGGTCCAGTGGGGTAATTAAAGATTCAATAAATATATAGCATCTCCAGAAAGATCTGATGGTTGGCGTTAATCCTTAATTAAAAGATGATGAGAGGATAAGCTTTAAGGGAATGCGCCGTGATGACGCGTGTCCAACCAAGCAAGTTGAAGACTGTGGTTAATGGAAAGTTGGTTGGGTAAAGATAGGAAAAGTTAAGGAAGATCCTATGGCTGGCACAAAGCCTCCAATAAAAGGTGATGTGACTTTAGCCATTAAGGCATTGCGAGGTGCTTCCACATGTCCCTGCAGATCAAAGTCATGGGTCATAAAGTTGATTAAAGGCAGTGAGGATCATAAAAGATCAGACAGATGGCGTAAATCTTGCAGAGTAAAGTGATCAATCTATAACCATTAAGTGAATGTGCCATGATGACTCATGTTCTAAGTGATGGGACCCTCTATCAGTGTAAAGTAAGATAAAGTGCTAGCATCTTCAGAAGGATCTAACTGTGGGTGTAAAGCCTCAGATAGAAAGTGCCTGAAGTATACTCTTAGAGGGAACGTGCCATTGTGACACATGTATGAGGAGATTCAAACATTGTAAAAGAGTTTTTATGATCCATCTGATGCAAAGAAGAGTTGTCAGGATCAACGATTGTGTTTCAAAGGAGTTAATTTAGCAGTTTTGAACTATTAGCCGCGAGAGTTTGAACTCAAAAGAAGTAATGGTGAACATGTGTTTTCCACAGTAAGAATTTAATTCTCAAAAGTGATGGGATTGCTATGTGATCGATCATTAAATTATTTCTTGGCATAATTGTCAATTTTGTGGAGCAAAACAAAGCTACAGTGATCGCATTATAACTCCCAAGATGTTTGCAGAATGGGTAATTTTTTGATGCAAGTCTTTCTGAATTCTAAAGTCTGAAGACATATAAGGGCTTGCAGTCACTAGATTCTGTTATCAAAATTTTTTGAATCATTAGATTTATAAAGATCCCAAATTCAAGATGCCACCTAGGAGATAATTTAAGGGCAACATAAATTACAAAGATAGAAATGTATGTGATGACCTATTGCACCAATTAAATAGGTCAACAAATGATTCAACAAAAATCAAAGAAATGGTCCCTAAGAGTCCACGTTTAAAAATTGGTGAAGGTTTATATGATTTGGGACAGTGGGCTAGGGATGCAAATATAGGAATGACAGGTTTGGCTTTGTTCAAAGTCATTTTTGGTCAGAAAAATGCCTTTGCTCCGAATAGTAGTGTGTGGAAATTTGATGTGGGCAAGTTAGTGGTGCCTGGAATTTTCATGGATATTGACATGCTTATGCAAATAGCTGACAAATATGAGAAAATATCCAAGGTGGTCAGAGATACAGATGGACATATTATGGTCAATATAACCATAGAGGAAATTAAGGAAGTCTTCAAGTTGAGTGATGAGGAAACACCTATGGACAAAATTGAAATCAAAGAATTTACAGAAGTGTATCAAGCCTAGAGGGATTATTTGAGAAATGGACCCTTAAAGGAATATTTTAACAAAATTGGGGATTTGATCATGGCAAGGCCAAATACCAAGGAACCTTTCAAATTGGATTACTTAACCCCAAAGGCCAGAGGAGTGTATAGGGCTCTAAGTCAAATCTATGGTGATGATGAACAAAATGAAATGCCTATCCATTATATGTTCATGATGGTACAGATTTTGCATCCTCATTTGGCCATAATTTTTTATTTTGTTCCATATATTGCAGACTTCATACATGAAGGTTTGATAGGCATCCAGGACAAAAAGGTGACTAGGCCTTTTACATGGTATTCCCTGCTGATGCACATGTTTTTATTCAAAGGGGCAGATTAATTTGAAAAGGAGATGGAATTGACAAAGGTCAAAGATGATGAGGATATGCCAACACAGTTATGGAATATAGACATGTCGTGGGATAACAAAGAAGAAAGTTACATTAATTTTGATAGATATTTTGATGCTAGAATAAGGGCATTATTTACAATTTGATTTCTGGATTTGATTGTGTGTAGTTTTTAGCATCAACGTTTCGGATCACACTCCGTGATCCATCATCAGGATGAGAGCAAAGAGCATGAAGGAATGTAAAAATAAGATGATCCCAGAATGCCTTTGACACTTTTGCAACTATTGAGGCCTAAGGAATATAGTCAGGAACTAAAAATAGTACATAATTGGGGAGATGTTATTATTTACCCAGAATCAATAGTATTCATTGTTTATGGCTTTAGGGGAGTCCCTAATATACTACCTTACAGGGTACCCATTAAGTTAGGACTAGCAGAAATAATAAGGCAGATTGGAGGCTTGCAGGAGGAAGCATGTCTAATAGGAAGAGGGGAAGGAACTATTTTTCCCACAATCACAGCAGTCCATCAATTCATTATTACAAAGGGAGGGAGGAAACACCTAGATACATATATGGCCCCTTATCATTTGAATACTACAGTGTCAAGATGTGTTGATCCGGAAGCTTTCATTAAAGATATGTTCAGGGAGAAAAAAAAGATGCCTAGTACTAAACCATCAATTCAACTATCCTGAAGTTGTAATCATAAGTGAATTTGATCTGATAGAGAAGGAGACAAAGAAGGAAAATGGCTAGCATACAAGAAGAGCCTAGATTTCATGCAACACTTTGAAAAGTTGTACGACTCATTAAAGGATTTTCAGCCTTGGGCTAAAAAGATGGAATTTTTAATCGAAATGTTTAAGGACATCATGCAAGCACTAAATCAAAAAAGGGAAATTATCTTACAAATAGAACCAAAAAGAGCCAAAGCAATGATGAGCAGGATAGCTCCTATTAGAAATGTTCCCCTAGGGAAATATATGGTATACCAAATAAGAGGGTATAGTACAGTCTTGCCACAAGCTGAGAAGACCCTGGATCCAAAGGGAAAAAGGCCATTAGAACCAAACACTAAATCATTGTCATCCCAAAAGAGGCAAAGGATAGAAGGAGAACAGAAAAAAAAATAGGCAAATGTATACTCTCCTTCCCAATCTCCACTCTATATTGATGAGCAAGCTATAGCAGAATAATTGTTACAAATGGGAGATGTTGGACAAGTTTTTGTCATAGCCCAAGAATAACAAGAAGGGATGCCTGAAGTTCCAAAGCATGCTTCACTAGATCTAACTTTTGCAAAATATGTTGGTAAGGAATTGGACCCCTTGACACAACAAGCCAGTGATTTTTCTCTCTGATGACAATTTTGTCAAGGCTAGGGCATTCTTACAATTTTTATGGAGAACTCACATGAATGAATTCAAGGAGAAGTGCCAAAAAAAGTGTAAGGAACAACCTACAAGGAGTGAAGAAGAGATTGAAAAATAAATAAAACAAGAAATGATATCTCAATTTGAAAAGATAACTCCTGAGGAAGGAATGGCACTGGTCAAGAAGGAAGGAGTATTGATACTTACAGAATGGGATCTTGCAGATGCTATTGTTTTTTATGTTGTGAGAAAGGAGACAAAAATAGTCCATACTATTGAGACAGAGGAAAGACAAGCATCTTAGGGAGTAAAATTTAGTGAAGATCATGCATCCCTTGTTATGTAGAATATAAAAAGGAAAATCCATAAGGTATCTGGTGATGGTGATTAGGCTGAGAATGCAAGTAGCCTCATAGTGAGAAGAGTATCAGATACCTCAGGGGTAGAAGCATGTAACCTCACTCTGGAAATAGAAAAATTAAGCTTAAAGGTAGCTGAGAAATAATAAGATGCACTCAAGAGCCTGAGGGAAAAATATGAGATAGTGATGAAGGCTTGTAATGATGAGAGGATCAAGTCCATTGAAAAGGACAATAAGATTTCCTTCCTTGAAGGAAAGAAAAAAGTTTAGTTTATTCCTTAGAGGATGATCACACAAGATCCTCACCAACCATCATCATCAAGCCCAATCATAACTTACCCTCCTTCCCCTACACCACAAAGTCCCACCACACAAGAAGAATTGGAGCAAGAGAAAGAAAGATTAATTGTTGAAAGAACCGAGCTACAAAAATCAAAGGAGTGGGTTGAATAGTCTGAAGCTTTCAAGGAAGTAGAGGCATGGGTGAAACAGAAGTATGCCGACAAAATACATAACACCCTTAGGCATTGCACTCATGAATTAGTTCCTACTACTATTTATTCACAGGGGAAGAAAATTGTCAGCATATTGAATGAATACAATGAAAATAAGGACAACTCAGATTAAATGGTGAATAGATGGAAAGGAAAGAGAGGAGAATTGAAATTCTTTCACACCACATGCAAAGAAGAAAATAATGTTGACATTATTTTGACTGGTACTTATAAATGTGTCAAATTTCTAAGGGACATGGACATAAGAAGGAGCATCGTCATAAGGAAGGTAATGGCTTTAAAAAGGAATATTCAAAGGACCGGTATGAGATGTTTCCCAATATTTTTAAGAAGAGTGGTGATATAAAAAATGAAGCATTATGGCACAGGAAAATGAATGAGGCATTGGCAATAAGAACCAATAGCATTCTTACTCTGGAAAGCACATTATTGTTTGTTCAAACTGTTGAGATAGTCAGTAAGGCCAGTGAATTTTTTGAATTTTGGTCAGAAGAGATTGAGAAGGCAAGTGTCAACTGGAGTGAGATTAATACCAGAAAAGATGAAATCATTAGCTTCGTTTGGCCGAGTGATAGGTGTATACCTCTTGGAAGGACAAGTATACTATAGTTGATCTAGTAGAAGGTGACAATATTCAAGTGGACAATGAGGCCTAGAAAATTGGATGATACAAGTAAAGATGAAGATCCTACATCACCAATATCAAAGACAACATACTCCAGATAGCTTCTTCCAAACAAGTTTGAAATAGTTACAAGTACCAAGCGGTCAGGAGACAAAATATGTTAAATATCTATTGTAAAAAGTGGCTATCATTTCATTAGTTATTTTGTCTTTTTACTTAGTCATTTTTTTTTCTCTTATTCCAAATGATCCGTAGCTTGTTGCAATCCTATTCTATAAAAGGATTTCCAAGATCATTGGAAAGGGCTGGAAAATTTGGATTGTAAACAATTTGTAAAGTTTTCAGTCAAGAGGGGAATATATAGTATTTTTTGTACTTGATAGTTGTAAGAAGTTAGAAATAAAGCTGAGAGATCTTTTGTAGGTTATTAAAGAGGTTATCTCTGAGTACTTTTTGTATACTAGAATAAGATTTTCTAAATTTAATACAAGGATCCAGATACCAATCTCTCATGTGCTATGTGTCTTGTGAGTTATAAATTTTATGATTCATTAGCATAGTTTTCTCTATGTTTATGTACTTGTTTGAGAGTTTTGATCTAGGATCAGATTAAATTAGGCTCTGATTAATGCATAGATTCATTTGACACATGCTAGGATTCTATTAGTAGTAGGGGTTTGGGGTAATTGTGTTATGATTTAAAATCTCTGGTGAATATTGGTTTCAATATACTGTATCTGAGTCAGAATATAGCCCAATGGATAAAGAACTGATCTAAAGCTGACAAGTTTTGTATTATTGCATATCTAGTTGCATATTGTCTATGTTTGCCTATAAACAAACATTTAAATCCATTAAGTCTATATTTGTGTAATTTTGTTGTGAATTCCTATCTCATGCTCCATTTTATGGTTGATGTTCAATGGGTAATTAGCCATTTATCTAGTATCTCCCAGTTATGTTGAGTCATTGTGAGATTACTTCTTGATAGTACCATATAAGACATATCAGAAGGTATTATAGGGTGACCCCCCCTTGGTGTAGAAGGACCTAAAGAGTAGAAGTATAATGAGAGTGCTTGTTAGTTGGTCCTTTTCTTGCATGAACAAATATTTGGAGGTGGCTCCTCTATAAAACAATCATAAGAAGAAGAGGTTATTGTTGTTTTTATTGCAATATAAAAAGAAACCAACACTATGGCTGAACAAAGTTAGAGCTATCTAGATATCAAAGCTTACTAACCCTAATGATAACCTAGACTCTATGAACAAGAATTTTTTTCTATGGCCTTTCGCTTACTAACCGTAATGATAACCTATGAACAAGAGTTGTTTCTACAACCTTTCACTTACTAACCCTAAGGGTAACCTAGACTTTATGAAAAGAATTTTTTTTCTATAGCTTAACAAAGATTGGGCTCAATGGATATCATCACTTACTAACCCTAATGATAACCTAGACTTTATGAACACAATTGTTTTTCTATGCATTAACAAAGATTGAGCTAACTGGATAACGTGGCTTACTAACCCTAATGAACTTACACATAAGTGGTCATGTATTCTTATATTTCGGTTGCTATTTCACCTACCAACACACTAACAAATGATTCTAATACATCATAGAAGATAGATCTCGGATTTCATTATTTTAGATGAAAATAATATCTAGTGAAAACCAAATGAAACCTCCTCGGCTGGGCCTAATCGATGATAAATTTTACATAAATATTGACTTACAAATAAGTTAAAATTATAAAATTATAGTTGTTAGACTTTTTTGAAACATTAATCTGTGTCATAGTTAAAGATTCAACACCATATTTGTTGAGTCTTGGCCTTCATTGGTGACATTTTCTACTATTTCTTTTGATGAAAGTGGTGTCTAATAACCTTTTGCGATCAAGGGAAAAATATACGAGCCCACCCAAGTTGGACCACCTTGTCAGCCAGCAAAAACAAACTAAATTTTCTTTTGATGAAAGGCGTGTCTAATATTTAATAAACATGTCGTTGGAAGAAGCACATGTAACTACATCTCTGACGGTACTCAATGTTTCCTTGCTAGTATGATAATGTTCTTTAACATACTCTTAATCATTTTTTAATAACAACATGATAGACCTTTGATTCGGATTTCATCTTCATTTTAGTCATATGATGAAGACTAATTCATAGTTCCAGGTCATATGTGTGTCAGAGTTAACTTCAATGGAAATGTTTTAAGTTGTGTTGTTGGAAGCAATTTGTTAGCTTAGCTTTATCATTGCTCTCTTGTTGAAGTGAGTTTAATATTGTTATTTCAATAAATAAGATAATGTTTTGAAAATATAAAAATTCTAGAAGAAATTTGAAGTCATATGAATAGTGTAACAATGACAGTGTGGAGCTTGTAGTTTAAGTCATGCTAGATTTCAACTAATAAATTCATAGGAATAAGAATACTGACCCAATAGGGACAAAGAAAAAGCTAGAAATCTTGTAGTTTAAGTCATTCTAGATTTCAACTAAAAAATTCATAGGAATAAGAATACTGACCCAATAGGGACAAAGAAAAAGCTAGAAATATTTAAATCAGTCACCATACTTGAAAATATTATAGAAAATGTGTTAGCAGAGACAAGGTATATGAACTATTGATTGAATGTCATCAGATTTTTTCACTAACTTTTAATAATAATAAAAGGAATAGTGTTTATTATTGATAGATATTCTTGCTAGTGGTTTCAAGATATTATTGTTAAAATTTAGAGGACAAATCATTTATAAATATTATGAGAATTTTATATTGCTTTATTGATTGCATGATATTCAGGAAACATATCGCATGCCTTGTCTCCAGTAACACATTTTGGATAATGTGTGCAGATACAAAGCAAGTGCATTGGTTAAGTCAATGTTTTGATTGCATATCTTAAGTACAGGTATTTTTACTAGTGTATTTGTTTGAATTCGTGATTATGCTATTCATTTAGCATTTTATTGTAAAATAATTATAGGTTTGGTTCTATTACATCTACAAGGTATTGAAAATACCATATATACACATTCAATTTCTAAAAATTGAATTTACTTATTTGTGCTGACATATTTTCCAAATTGTTTATTGTGTTCACATGTGCATATATAATCCACGTAGTGGTGCATTAGCAATACTGTAGTGCTTATGATTAAGCAAAGAATTTTTATGACATATTTGACTAGAGGCATGTGTTACCCAATTTTTAGTATATCTCAATCAGGTAGAGCTCTTATGTTCAAATTGAGAGAAGAAAAGGTACATTTTAACCTCCCCTATATTACATAAAGTGCATAAACAAGATGCAAAATATTATCTATTAGTTTATTGCAATTATTCAAAATATAGTTTTGCAAGTTTTGTCTAAAAGATAATTTTATTGATAGTGAAATGTACATTGTCTCAAACAAGTCATGAGACTAACTTATCAAATGAAAACAAAGAACAACATATACATGGATAGGTAAATAAAAGAAATTTGCATATAATGAGGGAAACCAGTCATTTCCTGAATGACTGGTTTGGTGGGTTGCTATGCTAAATATCTTGTCCCAAGTTGCTTTAGGCCTCCTTAGCACTACATTGCTCCTAGGCCCTACAACTAAGAGATAAAATAGAGTTAGATAAATGATCTAAGCAATGACAAGTCTCAAACATTACATGTGCATTACACCTATGCCTGTAAAAACTGATTTATATGTACATTCTAGAAAAATAACACAGTCATCATGACAAGAAGGGATAACTTAAGGATAAAATCATACTACAACATATCAGAGAAAAACAATTATTTAAAAGTATGAAATGATAATGACATCAAATATTGTAGGGGCAGATATATGTAACAACAAAATCACACTTAATAGATTTGAGGACAGATTTTCAAATATATTTGTATCAATGATAAATCAATCATTAAATAGAATATCAAGTACAAATGAGCTCAAGTAAGGAATAATGCTAAAGGATCAGCAGCAGAGTGCTCTCACGCAAAACAAAGACTTGTTGTTTTTCAAATATATCCAAGACATGATTCAACCATGTTATATCAGGATAACATCAAGAAAAATGACAAATGAGCTGGAGAAATTTTTCAATCAATCAACAATCTATACCTAAGATAAAGATGAACAACCATGAATTATGGAGTATTTATTCATAGTACTACAAGGATAGAAAATAAATTAACATTAGAGAGAAGGTTGAATATTGTCTTGAGAATCTAGATTTACTTTGTGCTTATAAGGTTGTTAAGTTATGCCATGAGAAAGAGAAATGTGAGGTGGTTACTAGAATAGTGGAAATGGAGTAGTGTAGGCTCTTGAATCAGAATAGCAGTTCAAAGTACTAAAACATGGATATATCATTGTAGTAGGTTTTTAGGAAAATGCTAATATACGTGACAGCAATGAACAAATGATATAGAACAAGTTGAGAAAAGGACAACCTCTTCTATTAATAAGCTAGAATAGTTTATTATGGGTTCTTTGGTTTTATATCATAAGAGTGTTCAATTATTCATGAAAAGTCATCATAGACATCATATCAAATTATTGAAGACCCCGGTTTGAACAAATGAGAAAAACCCTCATATCAACTAAAAAGAAACAAAGGAGCTGAAATATATCAAGTTAAATATATTTTAGAATCCCACAAGGTGTCTTCAAAGTCACAACCTGACACAGGTAAGGAAAAAAATGTATGTAAATGGAGGTTTTCAAAAAATACAGAGCACAGATCTCACATTTATCAATGAGTATCAAGTGTTTTAAAATAATGGAATTCTCGGCTTACATACATCACAGAAGTAGTCAAAGATGAAACCGCAGCCTTGTGGAAAAGAATGGAGTATTTCCAAGGAATCTTAAAAGAGAGAAACACAAAAAATCATAAAATACATAGACGTCACTTCTAGATAAAGCATTGAACTTTTGTTTTCAAATTAACATTAATGATACAGACATAGTTTCATTCATATATGCAGATAGCTCCGGTGTTTGTGCAAGAAGATATACGTATGAGAGAAGAATTCATCATAGCGGAACTTAATGAACAAATTATGTTTAGAAACCCAAATGCCATATTTGTCAAGGAGGTCAGTTGAATATATAATACTTGTAGAAAGGCCAGAATCTATAAAAGCTTCCAAAAAAGCTTTAAAAGACTCTAGCAAACACCATCAAACCCTAGTTTATGGTGTCTCCTCTCCAGAAATGAAAAGATGGAAGTGAAAATGGTTGATTTTTAGTATTTTTACACCCTAAATGGTTTTTATCAAAATTGAAGGTTTATTTTTCTTATATTTTTATTTTTCTTTATATTTTATTAATACCCCACAGGTATGTATTGAAATTTTGCAATGTGGGTTAAAATAACTTCCTAAAGTGTTTGTTGCTTTATTTTTTATTTTTTATTTTTTCATCCAAGTTGGAATTTTAAATATTTTATTCAGTGATTTCATAAATCTCTTAATAAAATTAGTGATGATGCAAATTAATAAACATGTGCTTCAATGAATTAGTCAAGGAGTCTGAAATAGTTTGGCAACATTTGGAGGGGATTTAGGGGATGTTTGAGTCAATTTAGGGGAAGTTGGAGCATTTTGAGGAACCTTAATGATTCAAGGGGTCCAATTTGACATTTTCTTCATAGTGGAGTCATTTTTTGAGTCTTTTGCAATTCTTAAAATAGGCTTTTTTTAATCTGACCATGTAGGTTGAAGCTCCTATTTCCATACAACTGCTTAATAGAAATCATAAATATTGTAAATTTAATTTGGATGGAATCGGTACTAATTTATGATTTTGATATATCTTGTGAATTTTGAAGTCTTGTAAGAAGAAGAATGTATTTTTGTAACTCATTTTGATATGTATACCAGTTTATGCTTTGCATATTAATGAACATAAGCATTTTACCTTATCAATTTTTTGTCTTATAGTGTTCATGTGTTTGATTGATGCAACTACTTATGAAACAGTATGAATATTTGTAGTTATCTCTCGTTATAGCACCATTTGCATAATAATAAGTATGTTGCAATTTATGGGTTGTGTTGAAATACAGGTGTTGTCTAGTTGTGAGGAGTTCATCTCCCTCTGGGGATATCAACATTCGATCCTTCTTATGAAATATTTATAAAAGGAACATATGTAATTGAGTCATGTACGTCAATCTTTTTCATTGATTAAACTGCGTATGAGGACTTTGTTACAGGTCTTAATCAAGTCTTTGGTGCATCACCCTATAGGTTATTTTTTAATTCCAAGTTTCCTTCTAACCCTTTTCTTAGCAAATTTTAGTATAGGTGAGTACCAAATAGGAGGTGGCCTTCTCTAGAGATTGACTCCAAGTTTTAGGTGACCCACTACCTAGGAGTGTTTCCATGTTTCTTCAAAAAGCTAAGATCCGCAACTAAGAATAGGGTGCATTTTTTGAGAGATAATAGTTTTTGGAATGCCTAGTGGGACCTATTCGAATCAAACAAGTCAGAAGAAATATTTTTTATTGTTGGTTTTGATATGCTACCAGAAATTTCTGACCTTTGAGAGGTTACTTTTTACATATCTTGTGACTCTAGAGATAATTTTTCTTAGTTTCAAGTAGAGAGTGCTAATATGATCTATAACCCATCATATCATGAAGATGTTTCTTTGACACCTTCTTGTTATCTATATCAGACTGAACCAGCAGCTCCTTCTAGTCATAATACCTTTGTTACAGGAGGTTCTTGTTAATATTATGGCAAAGAACAACTAAGAGGGGGGAATTAGTTGTTCCCCTAAACCTTATACCTCAAACCATTGAACCTCGAAACCCTCTAACTTGTGCACTCTTAAATCTAATCTAAATAAATAGATTATAGAACATGAATGCATATACAAATAAAAAACACATCCACACAATTTGACACAATATTTTTATCATGGAAACCCTGTTAGGGGAAAAACCACAATGGGGTTGATTACCCACAATAAGAAAATACATTGTTAGAAGTATAGATTTATTACAATATATGGGGAATGCACATGCATTCAGGCTCACTTCCTAGAGCTCACTTCTCTTATGAAAATCCTCACGATACAACCCTAAGGAAGGCTCACTTCCTTATAACCCGATCACTACAATGATCCATAAAAAATTTGTAAACTATGTAAGTGAAATTTATCCCATGGTTGATACAACTCTAATGTAGCACAATGAAGATCTTTTTTCAACCCCTTGATTCCCACTGAATCAGGATCTCCCTTTGCTATCCACCTCTAGCATCATCATTCACAATCCACGCCTTGAATTTTCCCTAAATCATCATTTTATATCAGGAACTAGGTCGGAAAAAACCTAATCAACCATTTCTTCAATCAACGCACCAGATTTCATGATTCAAATCTATCTTTGAAAGCTAATTCATGTCCACCCTCTATAAACACCACCTTGAGATCATAAATATCCTAGATTCATGATTTAGCACTTGTGCAACATAATTTACCAACTAAGTCAACCAAGAACATGAACAATAATTAAAATATTACCATTAACCAAAAAATCCTCCAATCTGATCCTTTGGATCCATGAGTATCTCCAACTCATCAAACACATACTTCAATAAGATCCTATAGAATCATAGATAAATACTCAATCATTCAAATTTATCACATCTATTAGATATTTTAGCCCTTTTCCATCACACTTGAAGAAAAATGTCAACAAGTCTCTAAGATCATAAGGTTATGCCTTCTGGACCTTTGAAGTACAAAACCTCTTATTTGAAGACACTTGAGTATGTCTCCAACATACTCCTAGGTTCACTCCATCAAATTCTCACTTTATTGATCACACTGAACCTCTTTTTGTCTTCCTCTTGGCACAGTCTATCACCCTGTCTGTCAGATACCTTCTACAACTTGGTTACATGTATAAATCATCATGAATCCTTTTTTAAATTTTGGTAAACATCTTCAACATTCTTTCTCTACGTGCACAACTTCTTCTCTACAATATATTCTTTTCACCAAACCTTCAAACATCCTACTCGATTGGCTAAATTACAACAGTGAAGTTAGCATCAAGAAAATAATTCTTTGGGTTGCTTCCTCTGATCAATCTTTCTGCTATGTTGACATCAATTCCAAAACAACCATCATCCATATTTTCCAATATGAGAACAATCTCCCCCTTTTTCATTGATGGAAACATGTGATGTGAAAACTAAGTAATGCAAAAAAATAATTAATACAATTAGAAACCAAAATTCCTACTCCTAGCACTTCTTATGCTCCCCCTAGGAACATGCTTGACTTGGTTCCAATCATATTAAATACTCATCTCTTCATAAGCTTATCCCCCTTAAGTACACACCACATATCTTAGCTCACTTTTCTCTTATGTGGAAGTATACATAAACTTTCATCTCTCATCTGATCAACTTCTTTCTTAGCCTCTCCTTTGATATCTTATTTACCTTAGTTGTCTTCCACAACTTATTCTTAGTTTTCTTCCACAAATTCTTCTCTTTCCATTGATACCTGATAGATTTTTCACATTTGTTTCTCTCCCCCTTTGACATCAATAAAAAAGGTGTACCATCAGTTCTTTTAACATTTTCTTTGTCATGCCAATATCAAGTTCATTTTCCTTATCTTCTTTTGCAACCTTGTAAACCTTATCTTGCTTTATTTCACACATATCTCAGATTTAATAAACTCATTCAACTTGTCTTTCACTTGTCATTATTACTACTCCCCTGAGTAGTATCCTACATACATCAATCAAGCTTTAATGATATCTTCATGTAGCTCTTCTGGACTAATGCATCGTTATGCATCTTAGTTTTGAGTGGGAGGGGTAATGACCCCTAACTTACCTCTGAGATACTAAAATATCTCTTTGGAGAATGGTTTAGTAAAGATATCAACAATTTGTTCCTTGGTAGGTATGTACATCAGTTTTACTTCCTTTTCATTTTCTTTCTCCCTTAAGAAATGAAACTTTATTGAAATGTGTTTTGTCTTTAAGTGTAACACTAGATTCTTTGAGATATTTATAGCACTTGAGTTATCACAATGGATAGTAATAGGTTCATTAAGGACAATTCTAATATCAGATAACATTTTTTCATCCATATTACCTCGTTGCAATTTATAGCTGCAGCAACATATTCAGCTTCTGATGCAGGAGCATCTTGGGATCTTTTCAATCTTGCATCAAACAAAAATAAAATTTTTCCTATTCTCTTCTTGTTAATCAGTCTAATGTTTCTAGTGGTGGTCAATATATAGTTGTATTTTTGAGTTGTGGTCACTTCTGTGTTTTCTTAGCTTTATACTAGATCATTTTCTATGATCGCACCTCATTTGGATTCTTTGAGCGAGAGTTATTGGAGTTTCTTTGTGGGACTATATTGTTCTTCATGTTATTGATCATAGGTTGATTTTATGATCTTTTCCCAATCTTCTGGCTGGTTTTTCCGAGTGCAGCATTTCCATCTTAGTGTTATGTTTGAGGTTGACTTATTTTTATGATCGCATCTCTTAAAATGTTTTTATTGGAGGTTGATCCAGTTGTTTTTGGGTCATGGCCTAATTGTTGTAACACGTTTTCTTATTTGTATAAAATGTGATCTTTTCTAGGCTGACCAATGGAGTATTCATAAGATTATTTAGTGTAGCTTGGCTAGGATTTGTAAGATATTTCTTATCTAATTAGGCATATGTGTCTCGCATGTGATACTTCATGTTGCATATCTATTGTAATTGATCCACCAATCATAATTCAAGGTTGATCTCTCATTTTCTCATTGTTGGTTTAATGTTCATGCTATTTCTATTATGTTATGATGGTTGTAAGGATCAGACTGATCTTTTGGGGTTTCTCCATCATTGGTTGTATCAAGTGGAATCAGAGCAAGGTTTTTTCATGCTTAGGGTTTTCTTGTGGTGTGGCGGTTGAAAGGATCTAACCTACGATGACTACGGATTGTGAATATGGCTAGGAGAAATGCTAGAGGATCACGACATGCAGATCCAGTTGTTTTGGATTTGTAGGTGAATATCCACAAGGTTGGAAGCAATAGAGACATCACAGAGGAGAGAAAAACATATAGCAGATGAAAGTGATGAATAAGGAGATGAAAAAAATTAGAATGAATTAGTACAAGGTGATAACTAGGAAGCACAACCTGAGTTGAATCAAGGAGAGGAAAGATTCATTAGGGAATTGACTAATGTTAATCAGAGACCTCGTTTCAACCCACCTGATTATCATGGTAACCTAGATGCTAATGAGTTGATATATTGGATTACAAAGATAGATAAGTATTTCAAGCTTGAAGGGACTAATGAAGAAAGGAAGGTGAAGTATGCTTGTACCAAGTTGAAAGGGCATGCATCCCTATGGTGGGAACATCTATAGACCAGGATAAGTATCATTTATTGCATGGATTTGATACTAGGAGCTAGTATGAGTTATTGCATGGATTTGATACCAGGAGCTAGTTTACCAAATAAAGCAGGATATATGATGACACCAACAGAGAATGAATAACTCAATAGGAAAGTGCAAGATTTTTTGCAGAGATGGTTAATCAAATAATGTCTAAGTCTATTTGTAGTACCTATTGTATTGGCACAAAAGAAAGATGGAAAATGGAGAATGTGTATTGATTCAAGACTTATTAATAATATTATAATTAAGTGTCAGTTTCTTTTACCTAGGATGGATGATTTGATGGATTTTTTGAGTGGAGCTAAGTATTTCCCCAAGATTGATTTGAAGAGTGGATAACATCATATTAGGATTAGAGAATGTGATGAGTAGAAGAATGCATTTACGACAAATGAAGGATTGTATGAGTCATTTATTATACCTTTTGGGTTGTCTAATGCACCTAGTACTTTTATGAAATTGATGAATGAAGTCCTGAAGAGATTCTTGGGTAAGTATGTCATTATTTATTTGGATGATATCTTGATTTTCAGTAAGAGAAAAGAAGAACATCTTATGCATGTTAGAAAAGTATTGTAGAGGTTGAGAGAAGACAAGTTCTTGATTAACATAAAGAAGTGTATTGTCATGAAAGACAAGTTGGTATACTTGAGATTCGTAATATTTATTAAGGGATGGAAGATGGATCCTGAGAAAGTGAAATCCATTTTTGAGTGGCCTACACTTGAGAGTGTTGGAGAAGTGAGGTCATTTCATGGGTTAGCTAGTTTATATCAGAAGTTCATGAGATGCTTTAGTTCAATCTGTAGACTGATGATTGAAACTATGAGGGGTGATAAAAAGGAGTTCAAATGGACACAAGGAGCACACAAAATTGTTAATGCTTTGAGTAGAAGAATGACTTTGTTGACTAAGATAAATATTGCAGTATTGGGTTTTGATGAATTGAAGACCTTGTATGAGGAAGATCCGCACTTTTTTGACTCTTGGAAGGCTTGTAAAGAACCTATTGTTATAGATAGAAGTAAGTGGTTATATTATTTCATTCAGGATGGAATGTTGTTTAGAGGTAATAAGTTATTTATACCTAGGAGTTCCATGAGAGATAATCTAATTAAGGAGAAACATAGTGGAGATTTAGTAGGATATTTTTCAATTGATAAGACAATAGCTTTGGTGAGTGAGGATTACTTTTGGCCACAAGTTTAGAAGGATGTAAGGAAATTTGTACAAAGTTGTAAGGTATGTCAAGTTGCAAAAGGAAGTAGTCATAATGTGGGGTTGTATAAACCTTTGACAGTACAAGTCATACCTTGGGAGGACTTTAGTATGGACTTTTTTCTTACATTACCTAGAACACAAAGAGGTTATGACTCATTTTTTGTGGTTGTAGATAGGTTTTCTGAGATGGCACAAATTGTTCCTTGTAAGAAGACTATAGATATAGTGCATGTAGCTGATTTTTTTTCAAGAAGATTGTGAGATTACATGGATTATCTAAGATAATTGTATGAGATAGGGACAATAGATTTTTTGGGTATTTTTGGAGGGCACTTTGGAAGAATTTGAAATCTGATTTGAATTTTGGTTGTACTTTTCATCCATAAACTTATGGGTAGACAGAAGTTGTGAACAGGAGTCTAGGGACCCTATTGAGATGTTTTGTTGAAGATAATCCTGGAAGTTAGGATTTAATTTTACCACAAGAAGAGTTTGCATATAATAATGAAGTAAATAGGAGTATAGGGAAGACACCATTTTAAGTGGTTACTAGTTTTATCCTAAAGGAATAGCATAATTAAGGGATATAATTCATGAAGTTAAGAAGATTGTTGAAGGAGAAGAGTTTTCTGAGGTTATGAAGTCATTACATGAAGGAGTGAGATATCATTTGGAGGAAATGAATCAAGTTTATAAGAGAAGAGTTGATATGAAGAAGGGACATAAGGAATTTCAAGTGGGAGATGAAGTTATGGTGTACTTACCTAAGAGTATATTTCTAGTTGGTACTTATAACAAGTTGAAGATGAAGAAATTTGGTCCCTATAAAATCTTGAGGAGATTTGATTCAGGGAATGCTTATGATGTGGAATTACCAGAGGATATCGATATATCACCATTTTTCAATGTTGCTTATTTGTATAAATATCATGAATTAGATTGCAGTAGTAGTGGATAATCATATGTTGGACAACAGTATCCTAAGAAGCACATGGAGCAGATAGAGAGGATTTTGGATAGTAGAGTTGGTCAAGTTACAAGAGGTAAGAATTATATGGAATATCTAGTAAAGTGGAAGGACAGACCAGTTGAGGATTCATCGTGGATTTCTCAAGCTGAGATTGACCTATTTGGTTTTCCTTTGGCCCTAGAAAAGTGAGGGACTCACTTTTCAATTACTCCAGGTGTTTGACACATGAGAATCTTTGGATCTAAGCAATCTTACGTCAACCAAAAATAGTTTCTTTTAGTTGTTAATATGTTTTCTTTTAGTCTGGTGTTTTTGTTGGTGATAATTTTGTACTTGTTCATGTTGTTTGCAGACACGGATAGGTGTCCATGGCTTTGTGTTGAATCATTTTCTATGATCGCACCACATTTGGATTCATAGTGTGATAATTAGTTTATTTTCTTTGTGGGACTATACTATTCTTCAAGTTACAAATCAAAGGTTGGGTTTATGATCTTTTTCCTGATCGTTCGGTTGGTTTTTATGAGCGTAATCGTCCCACTCTAGTCTTACGTTTGAAGCCAACTTTTTTTTATGATCGCATCCCTTATCATTTTTATTGGAGGTTGAGACATTTTTTTGGGTCTTAACCTAATTTTTGTAACACATTTTCTTATTTTTGGAAAATGTAATCTTTACTAGGTTGACCGATGATTATAATTTCTATTTAAGCTTATGGATTGTTTCCTATTGGATAATATAATTTTCATAACATTATCTAGCATAGCTCTGCTAGGGTTTGTAAGATATTTATGATCTAAGCAGGCATGTGTGTCTTGCATGTGAGATTACATATTGTAGATCTATTATAATTGATTCACCGATCATAATTGGGGTTGATCTCTCATTTTCTCATTTTTGGCTTATTATTCTTGTTATTTTTGTTGTGTTGTGTTGGCTGGAAGGATTGGACTGATCTTTTGGGTTTTCTCCATCCTTGGTTGCATTACTTTGAAGTTCTTATGAGCAGAATATGCAAGGAATAGTCTTATGCTTCCAATCTTTTCATAGGTGCGAAAGTTTCCTCATAATCAATACCTTCCATTTGAGCATATCCTTTGCAGAGTAAGATTTCTTTATTCCTCACAAATTTTGTTGTCTTCGTTTAGCTTATTTATGAATACCCATTTGGTTCCAATTACATTTTTGTTTATAGGCTTGGGGACAAGTATCCAAGTATTATGTTTTCTCAATTTGTGTCAATTCTTCTTTCATTCCCTTGCACCAATTTTCATCCTTTCAAGCTTCCCTTACCTCCTTTGGCTCAAGTTATGAAATTAGGCATATTTTTTCATCACCAATTCTTCTTCTTGTCTTAACACCCCTTGTTTCTATCTCCAATGATTTGATCTTAAGAGTGATTTAATATGACATACCTTGGTGTTTTGCATCTTTCTTCATCCTTTTTCCCTTTATCTTATTCACTATTATATGCTTCATAAATTTGATTCACAGTCCCTCATTGTACTTTACTATGTTCCTTTTATTGATCTTTCTGAATTGAGATGGCTTTCTGATCATCTGGGTCATATTCTCCTAGTCTGGAAAGAATTGCAACACTTTCATCTACTTTCACATTTGAACATTTTACTATTCTTCTTAGTCTCTTTTTGTAACACTTATAGGCCTTTCTCTTGGAAGAATATCCATGGAATATGCCTTCATCACATCTTGCATGAAACTTTTCAGTATCCTCATCTCTCTTGATATAACATTTACTACCAAATATTCTAAAGTATTTGACAGTAGGAACACTTCCACACCAAATCTCATAAGGAATCTTACCCGTGTCACCTTTTAATTGTACTTGATTGCGAGTGTATACTACATTGCCCACTACTTCTTTCCAACATATTTATGGAACTTTCCCTTCCATCATCATGGTCCTTGCAGTATAAATAATTGACATGTGCTTTCTTTCAATGACTCAATTTTTTTGTGGTGTCTTCGATGCTGAAAACTGCCTCTTGATTCCATAATTTTCATAAAAAGAGTTAAAATCATTTCATTTGAATTCACCACCTCTATTTGATCTTAGACTCTTAACCTTTAATCCTATCTTGGTCTCAACCATATATGTAAAGATCTTGAACTTTTTAAGTGCTTCAAACTTTTCTTTCAGAAAGGTTACCCAATGTGATGCCCATGTATTAAAATAGAATTTAATAATAAATATTAAATATTAAATTAATAAAAGAATAAATAATAACAAATTATAATGTAATTTATTATTAAATATATGATAAATATAAGATAGAAATTAATAATGTATAATACAATATTATATTTATGAATCAATATTATAACATCTTCTATTATTAATATAATAATATGATGTATGTAATAATAATAAAAATAAATAAATAAAATATGTGATATATTATTAATAAAAAAAATGTTATTATTATAATATAAAATAAGTGATACTAATAAATAAATATAAAATATAAAATATATAGGAAGTTTAATTTAAAATAATGTATATAAAAGTATAAACTATATATAATATATAATCGATAGCTATATTATTCATAGAAAACACAATTGTAAACCTAGACACAACTGAAAAATAATTTGTAAACCCTAGGTCTAGAAAATAAACAATAAACTCTCTCTCTCTCTCTCTCTCTCTCTCTCTCTCTCTCTCTCTCTCTCTCTCTCTCTCTCTCTCTTTTAGAACTAGTTTAGTATTTAATGTTCAATACGTATTATGTTTAATGTTTGAAGTTTGTTTTTTTAATATGATTACATTAAATTACATTATATTTAGTTTTATTTTACTTTGTAAATTATTGTAGAAAACAATAAGACTTTCAAAACTTAAAACCCTAGGTAGAAAACCTAAACCTAATCACAACTGAAACAAGAAATCGTAGGTAAAAAAAAATTTAAATGTAAACCTAGACACAACTAAAAAAAAATTTGCAAACCCTAGGTCTAAAAAATAAATAATAATCTCTCTCTCTCTCTCTCTCTCTCTCTCTCTCTCTCTCACACACACACACACACACACACACACACACACACACACACACACACACACA
>MU227896.1:1050793-1062927 GCA_018584345.1 Thuja plicata
TCAACCTCTGCATCCATCATGGTGTCCTCATTCTTCTCCTCTTCTGAAACGATTGTTGAACTCGATGCTCCAGGATTTTTCAGGTTTTGAATTCTTGCTCTTCTTTCTCGTTGTCATTTTGTCTCCTTCTCTCTATTTGCTGCAACCTCATCAGCTGTCAGAACCTTTCTTTGCCTCTTTATACATTTATTTGATCCCATGTTTGCACCAAAATTTGAATTCAAATTAATCCCTTCTTGTAAAATCTAGAACAAGACAAAAAAAAGAGAATGTAGGTAAAAATATTCTTTCTGCTGTATCAATATGTCATAGAAATGATTGAATACTCGAAAATCATTGAGATCAGGCCCACAGTCAGTTTTTTGTCTCCAACGGCTCTTTCAGAAATGGGCACCCGTTATTTAAATAGAAACGGGCACTCGTTTATGAAATGGACGCTCGTTTATTAAATGGGTGCCCGTTTCTGTTTCAATGGTCCAAAACAAAACGGGCACCTATTTTTTGAATTTAAAAAAATGGGTGCCCATTTCTAAAAATTAGGAACAAGAACCATACCTGTGCCCTAGTTTTTGGTTCGAGACAGGCTTGGTCCCACCAAGCCTGTGCTTAACTTTGCAAAAATATGGCTAAGGCATTGACATTTAAAATTTGCGCTTTGTCATAATTTTTTAGAGGTCTTCCCAAAGGAATTTTTCGACGAAACGAAAACCCATTTCAATTTATATTATACAAATTATAAAAATATAAATTTTTTAGTGATATGACTAATTTTAGTATTTTTTAAATATTTATTATGCCAAAGTGGTACCTAAAGTTGAAATAGTAAGGTTAATTAAAATTTGAATAACTTTTTTGATTTTATGTTTTTGGAAAAATGAATTATATGACATCAATCTACATAGAATTTCCCTCCAAATAAAATAAAAAATTCAAAAAAAAGTGAAATTTTCTTCAAATTACGGTGGTCGTACACCAGAGGTTTTGAAAATGTACTTTATAGTCAATTAAAAATTAATAAAAAAAATACAACAAAAAAAAAAGAAAAATATTCTCATCAATATTTGATGTTTTAGGTACCTTTCCCCAGAAGGATTTACAAAAATTCATTTATTTACTTCAAAATAGGGTGTTCGTACACATGTGGTATGGTCCTGAAACAGGCATTTTGAAAAAGGGTTTTTTAACAATGCCTACTAAAATATTTTTTCTACCATGTGGGTATTAAAAAAAATTATATATTTGAAAACTAGACTCAGAGCACTACATTTTCTACTAGTGGATTTTTCTGAGATTCAATCTCTAAGTGCCTCAAATGTTGACAACAATTGACAAAAAAATTGAAAAACAGGAAAAAACACTTCCACTTTTTGCCCAAAAAGTGGACTCAACTTCTTGCTGGCACCCACAAACAAGTTTGTATTCTACATCGACAGACAAACTAAAGAGCAACCTGAACACCAGTCTACCGAGAGAGTTTTATTCTGAGAAATGTGGATCTGACTTACACGTCATATAAAATGCATAAGTTTTATATTTAGTTTTAAAGCATATCTTTAAAACCATTTCTTGAGGGACAAGAAAAGTAATTGTAATTATTTTAATCATTCTAACTGATTGTAAACATGCAAACTAGGAGATCAAGGTCAAGTTTTAAACCTTTGATCATTGAGTTATCATTGTAAAGCATAAAACTAAAATAGGTCAATTCATTGTAAATAGATGTGTAATCAATCAAAACAAGATGATGTGATGATGATTGCATAGCTGAGGAGCACATCTATGGATCAGATACCGAGTTTTATGTAAAAGGAAACCAAAAGATGAAATAGTTTATCAAGAATCAAAATCAAGGCTACCGAGAAGAACAGAGGTATTGATCAATCACTATAGGTGATACATTATACATATGAACTTTAATGGATCTGTACTCAGCAATTCTAGATTGCATATACTCAAGTCAATAAGTATTTTTGACTACAGTCTAACAAGTGTAGCAAATAGAGTAAATCCTTTGAGAAGGTGTATTTAACAATCCTTTGTAAATCTCTTAACCGAGTGCACACTAAACAGTGTTGCTAAAGCTCTTAACAGAGTATACCTTAACCAGTCTAAACATGTTACTCCTAACAGGGTAAGATCATCAGAAGTGATCAAACTTGTAAGCCTTGACCAACCCCTTCCATTCTACAGATAGTGAAGTTTTGTGGGTTTCATCCCCACCGCAGTTTTTACCTTCTAACAGGGGTTTTCTGTGTTACCAAATCTTGTGTCATGTGTCATTACATTTTATGAATGTTTACATGGTAATTAATATTATATATTGATATTACATACACAAAGATAGAATAACAGATATGGTCGATAATGCAAGGAATTGATTACTAAAGGATTAATGTTAATTGATAAAAAAATTTAAGGGTACTGATTCACCCCTCCCCTCTTAGTACACACCATTCCTTTATCCCAACAATTGGTATCAGAGCTAGATCTCTTATTTGAAAATTTTAAATCACTTGAGAGAAAATATCATACAATGGAAAGGTATAAGCTAGACAAGAGTATTGAGAATTAGAAGCTAGAGATACAAATCTTTTATGAGCAATACAAAGAAGAAAGAATCAAGATGAGAGAACTACTAGATGAAAGAAAGGTTATGGCATCTCGCTATAATGAAATAGACTATCAAGAAGAAGAGATACCTGATTTGTTTGAGTCATCAGGATCTACATCTAGCAATAAATCAGAAACATGTGAAGGAAGCATTACAAGTATAAATGAAAGCAATCAACATCTGACAGAGAAAGTAAAGATACTGCAAATCGGTCAAGAGACACAGATGGTAAGGATGATTGATGTCATGAACAATGTTATACAAGTTGAACAAGAAAGAACATTAGCCATTGATGAAAGGAGGAAGATCATTGAAAACCTACAAGAAAGAGAAACATAGATATAGAGACTTACTGAACATCATCATGAGATCACCAATTAGATTATTCTTATGAGTCAGGAGGCAAACTGAATGAACATAGAACTCATTGAAAAAATAGAAGCTATTGGTGAGTTAAGAGAAGAAAATGAAAAACTAAAGCATGAAGTAAGGAGTCACTAACAACACAATGATATGATCAAGAAAGCTGAAGAAAGCACCAAAAGAATGGATAATTTTCTGGATGGACAAAGAAGAGTCAACAAAAATACCAGACTAGGGTATACCAAGTATGGAGAATCATCATACCAATCTGATAACAAATATGTCTACACAAATCCAAGAACAAGGAAGCAGTCATGCAATCACTGTGGAAAATTAGGCCACACATCAAATGTTTGCAGAAGAAAAAGTAAAGGTACTCCTAAATACACATCTACATTCATAGGAAATTGTTATAACCATAACAAGAAAGGACACAAAGCATATGAATGTAAATCTAAGGTGAAACAACCAAAGAAGGAAACCTACATGGAAAAATATTGTCCTACTTGCAAAATGCATGGGCACGCATCCCTTGAATGCGGGAAAAAGAAAAAGAAAGCATGGAAGCCAAAAGAACAAGAAAATGCTTATCAACCAAAAAGAGTTAGTAACTCATATGTTTGGGATTACAATACATGGGCAAACTGCACAACATGTGGTAGATTTGGTCACATAGCTACAAACTGCATGAGGAAATGGACAAGAAAGTCTAGAAGCTGGACTAACCCAGAATGGCATGCTTACATTGTCATAGGGTTGGTCATCTAAGAAAGTATTGTAGAGACCGAGTAAAAGAGACAAGCACTTTTTCCAATGGCAATACTATTGAAGACATCAGGAAGATGAGAAACAAAATGTGGAGGAAAGCTACAAACACAGATGATGCTAGACCAAGCAATGCAATTGGTGACACCTTATCCAGTGGATCTAGTAATATAACCACCCCCACCTAAGAAGAACAAGTAAGTATGGAACTGCACTATACCAAGCTATATTATGCATTATTTCTATTATACATTGATAATATGCCAAACTAGTATGATTAAAGATACATTATGGTATTACTTGTTATGAATCTGTGAATCCAATCTCGTCAGTCAATGCATACCGAGAATCATCGGTGAACATACAAAATTTGAGTTGCTAGTATAAACTGAGCATCATCAGTAATCATACAAAATGAAAATGTAGTCTTTGCCTATATACCAAGATCAGTCAGTGAACGTGTGAAAAGTCAATTGAGTTGACAGTTGCCCCGAGCATCGCATTCTCACCGAGAATGAAGTTAGTGTGCTACCCGAGCGACTCCATCTTCAAACACTGAGAAGTGGGTAAAGCATTAAATGTGCCACTTAGGGAACCATCTATAAAAAGATGATGGAGACCTCATTTCATTCACTATGCAATTAAGAGTGAAGAAGCATATCAAAGCAAAGCACAGAGCGACCAAATTGCAGAGAGATTCGCGAGCACCTTCACAGCTACTACAATATATTCTAATCTTCAAAAACTACAGTAGAACAAGTGAGTAACTAGAATCACCGAAGCTCACTATTTATTTGTGGGAAAATCCCTAATTTTTAGAAACCATGGAAACCACATCCCATGTAACCAATATCAAGAATGCCAAAGACAATAAGGTCAAATTGATCAAGAACTCCACCTGTGAGGAGCCACATTACAAATTCTTCCCCGAGGTTGCCTCACAACCTGACGATGCTGGAGCATTCTCAAGCATACCACCTTATAGGGTTTGGTTGTTGAGGATGTTCGGGCATACATACATTGCAAGATCATTGAGATAGGAGATCTTGAGGTCGAACAAGCTTACAAGAAGCTTTGCACAGATGGGACCATCAAAGATGAGCATAAACACATTGAGATCAAAGGGCTGACAAATGCCCTAATGTTCCTGAAGGATTATAAAACTGAGTGGATCAGGATAGTGTGGAGAAGAGTGCATGACCGAAAGATGTGGCTAGACGAACCAAAATAGATCACTAGGGATGTGATACACACATTGACCGGTTATCTAATAACCGACAAGGCCAAGGCACTTAAAGACCCTTCTCACCCTGAGATTAAGAAGATGATAGGTTCAAAATAGGATGGAAGAGGATTGAAGGTAAACTCCATCAAAGATCCAAAACTTAAATTTGGTGCATGTGTCTTGGGATATAAGATATTCCAATCCAGCCGATTGAATAGCATTGCATATGGAGTAGTAGACACTGCTCACAAGACTGTAAAGAAGGGACTGTAGTTGGATTTATCCGAGCTTCTACTGAAGCAATTGGAGGAGAAAATGAGGACCATTAGATTAGCAAAATCTAACTCATGTAAGTTTGGTTCACTCCTAATGTGCATATTTTTCTATTTTCAAGACTTCTTCCCGTCTATCGCTAATGTCAATTGGGACACTACCTAACCAATGACAATATAGATCAGTGAATTCATTAAATGACTAGGGGACAACTTCACATCAGTCATGGATGAATATTTCACTGGATTCAAGGACAAAATGCAGAAAAGGATGAGGATATCAGGACAACTGGTAGAAAAATATAAAGTTGATATTTGTTATATGGTGGACACTGATACCACCTTGATCAAACCAGCTGTACCAAGGATAACATGGCTAGCCCCATTTGACTATGAGATTAACATAGATCAAGACACCAATTATATTGAATTTAAATGAACCATTAGACAAATCATTACCAAGGTTTGGAACCTATGAGGAGGCTAAGGCAAGAATAAAGATCGGCCTAGTAGTGAAGAAAATTGACAGAAAGAAGGATAAAATGGTAAAGACACTTAAGAAAAAGATGTCAGTCAATGAAGAAGAAATAGAACAACACATAGAAGAAATTGAGGGATAGTCACCCATTGATAAAGATGAACAAGTGAGTGACTTTGAATCAACAGAGTCTGATGCACCACCCCCAAAGAAGACAAGAACTAATGTTGCATCTCGGACAAGGAGTCAGACAACAGAAGATGCAAGTTCATCACTGGTTAAGAAAGGATAGGTGAGGACTTATAAACTAAAGACTCAAACTGAGCAAAAATCAGAACCAAAGATGAGAAGGAGATTAATCTGAAGCAAGGAAGATAAGAAAGACACTGAGCAGGACAAAAATGAACAAGCAACCCAACCTGCAAAGAATAAATTTGCCATGTCAATTGATGAAATTGCTGCATCAATTGCTAAAATAGGTGGCATATCACATCCTAAGTTTAGACAATGGCTAAACTTATCACCTAATGATCAGAAAAAGATTGAAGATGCAATCATTCAAGCAATGATCACATTCAAATATGTACTAGTACAATTTGATAAAATGATGCCACGAGAACTTTTTGACAACTTATCGGCAATGTAGACATTTGCGTTAAATTCTGAAAAAAAAAGATAAAGGAAATATCCCTATTTTATGTTATGCCACCCGAGACCAAAATGGAAGAGATTGATTAAATGATGAAGTTGCATTCAAAGAAGTTCTCAGCAAAATTGAGAGCTTACAAAGTGTTGCAGGGAAACTTAATTGAACTTGACAAAGAAAGTGAGGATACTTGGAGAAAAATACTCTATCCACCTACAAAGGAATCAAGCCCTGAGAGAGTATTAGCACTCACTGACAAGCCTCACAATGAAGAGAATTAGGATAAGCTGAGCCCAGAGAACATTCTTATAAATGATAGTGAGGATGTCACTTCAGCTAAATTGAACACAGAAGTAAAAAAAGCAATGGATGACATACCTCAGATCTTGCATTCATTAGGAAACACAACATATGTCACAATCCTAGATGTGACAATAATGGATATCACTGAAGATCTTGATGATGAGGTAAAGGCGGATGAAGATGTCATTGTTACCTCTGAGCAAACCAAGGAATAGGACACAATAACATATGCTACATAGGTGAATATACCAGGCCAAATGCCATTACTGATACAAGCTATCAATATCATCTTAGAAAAGGAGAAGCCACCCGACCTTGATGCAAGAAAACCCGAGGATAACCTTAACTCAGAAGTTATGCACAATAGAGCAATTCACTAAGGAGAATAGTGAGAAGATTGCACATATGGATGCAGATCTAAATGCTAGTGCACATAGTCTCATAACAAATGACAATGCAATCAAGTTGCATTATGACAAGCTAATGGAAGCTAAAAGGTTGACACTTGAGATTTTAGAGGCAGAATCAAAATTCAGAGATGAGGTAACCGAGCTATAGGCTCTACTTTTACCTGAATCTTACATTACTGCAACAACATATGACATCGACAAGATAATTGATTGCCACCCTGGAAATGTTTGTGATAGAAAGCATATATGATATGCATGCAAGGTTCACATTGGAGATCACGACCCTTGAACACCTTAAGGTGAAGTGTGAGAAAATGATGGAAGACATGCAGAACTCCAATTCCCAAATCTTTGACAAGTTATAAGTATTACACCTTTGCCCTTACTATCAATAAAGGGGGAAATAATATGTGACAAAGAGAGAAAATAAAGGGAGAAGTGATAAAGTGAAAAGGGGGAAATAGTATAAAGGAAAGTGTATATACATGTACATATACTATACTGGCATGCACATAGGGGGAGTCATATTGACAAGGTAAACACCTGGTGTACATACTAAACATTTTAGTTTTGCACATATCATTTTTTGATACTAATGTCAAAGAGGGAGATTGATGATCATATTTTTCCATTAATATGCAATGGAAATTTTTTTTGAACCGTTAGTACATGATCATCAAAAGACAATTTATAGTGCGACCATATGCAATAGTTAATAGAGGTCACCGAAAATGCAAAGTGCACTATCACTGTGTAAACTGACAACATAATTCCTAGAGGAACCCAACAGAAGTTTACAATGCAAACTAACAAAAGAAGACAACAGTGTAAACTGACAGAGAAGACAATAGAGGAACCCGATAGACAAGTTTGTAGTCTACATCGAAAGACAAACTAAAGAGCAACCCGAGTACCAGTCTACCGAGAGACAGTTTTATTCCAAGAAATGAAGATCTGACTTAAGTTTTATATTTAGCTTTAAAGCATATCTTTAAAACCATTTCTTGAGGCACAAGAAAAGTAATTTTAATTGTTTTAATCAGACTAACTAATTATAAACATGCAAACTAGGAGATCAAGGTCAAGTTGTAAACCTTTGATCATTGAGTTATCATTGTAAAGCGTGAATTTAAAATAGGTCAATTCATTGTATAAATAGATGTGTAATCAATCAAAACAAGATGATGTGATGATGATTGTAGTCAAGGAGCACATCTATGGATCAGATACAAGGTTTTATGCAGAAGGACAACAAAAGATGAAATAGGTTATCAAGAACCAGATTCAAGGCTACCGAGCAAAACAGAGGTAGTGATCAATCACTATAGGTGATACATTATACATGTGGAATTTAATGGATCTGTACTCAACAATTCTAGATTGCATATACTCAGGTCAATAAGTATTTTTGACTATATTCTAACAAGTGTAGCAAATAGAAGAAATCCTTTGGAAAGGTGGATTTAACAATCCTTTGTAAATCTCTTAACCAAGTGCACACTAAACAGTGTTGCTAAAGCTCTTAACAGAGTAGACCTTAATCGGTCTAAACATATTACTCCTAACAGGGTAAGATCATCAGAAGTGATCAAACTTGTAAGCCTTAATCGACCCCTTCCATTCTGCTGATAGTGAAGTTTTTTGGGTTTCATCCCCATCGCATTTTTTACCTTCGAAAAGGGGTTTTCTGCATTACCAAATCTTGTATGATGTGTCATTACATTTCATGAATATTTCTATGAATGTTTACATGCTAATTAAGATTATTTATTGATATTACATACACAAAGATAGAATAACAGATATGGTTGGTAATGCAAGGAATTGATTACTAAAGGATTAAGGTTAATTGATAAAAAGTTTTAAGGGTACAGATTCACCCCTCCCCACACCATTCCATTATTCCAACAATATATATATATATATATATATATGCAATTGAGAAATTAAATTAGGGAAATCAATTCATACATAATTTCACAAAGGACATTGCAAATCAAACCACCATAAGTGGAGATTTTAGAACAAAATGAGAAAGATCCCACTAGGGGACATACAGTGGTATCAGAGCATAATCCTGCCATCCTGTAAATGCAAACCTATGATTGGAGAAAAGATAACATACAAAATTTTAATTAGTGAATGAAATGCTAAAAAAAATGATATTATTCACAGTTACAAGATTGTCAACTCTTTACCAACCTGAACAAGTTTGGTGATGAGAATGTTTTTTGATAATTTGAGAAATTTAAGGATTGATAAATTTAAAAAAAATAAAAGGAGATAATCAACGACTTGGCTTGCTTGAGAGACAACAACCATATTTGGAGAACTGTCAAATGTGCATTCAGATGTAATTAGTGATCTGTGGTATAATCAGTGATTAGAGTCCTATGAACAACAATTCATCTTGTATGTTAGTAAGAAGAAACTTAATCATAATGAGCGAAAGACTTAATATTATATCATGTTGTGATTAAAGAAGAATTTATTTATAGAGTGCTAGTATACAAAAGGAACAACACATCTATAACATAGATAACGCTAGAACTAGACTATAGAACATAAAATAACAGTGATTAATATTGGAGAAAGGCGACTAAATAATATGAAAGCATCGATTGGTATTTGTTGGCCATAAACAAGAAGGCAACAATCTGTTTATAAATCTAAAGAAATGATTATGTGATCATTAATAGCAGCAATTACATAAACTAAAAGTAGTCACTATAGTGATCAAATGGTATTGAAGACAAACCACAGTTAAAGAAAATGGTTGTGTTAGAATACATTTAATAAGAAACCATAATTAATGTAATAGTGATTCATAAGAAACATTTAGTAGTTATAATAAAAGGGGTACAATGCATTTTGAGGAACAAATAAGTAAACCAAGAGAGTGGAAATTCCAAAAGGATACGTATATAATGAAATAACATCTCTCTTCGAGAGAGACACACTTTTCAGATATAGGAAGAAGAATATGTTGATATACAAGAAGATTGGTATAGTGATGAAAGAGACTTTACAATAGCATTATGAAACATATTAAAGGAAGTTTGAGGAGATTGTAACCAGTTTGTGATAGACTTATTGTCACTCTAATACCGGTTTGAAAGCAGAGTTTATAGAAGGAAAAAATGAATCATTCATCAGCCATTGAATAATACAAAACATAATAATTACTTATTAGACATACACCAGCATTACAAACTTGTAAGGAATCTATTACAAATTAGAAGAAGATTTTATAGCAGTCATCGAGAGAGAACTTGATACATATTATGGCAGAAATGTGATCAGGTTTAAAGCAGATTTAAGAGAGCATAAAGAAATTCATTATACAAAAATAGTGAAGAGAATTTTATGGGAAAATTATTCCTCTTCAATTTGTAATTGTGATTAAGGAGAAGATAAGATGTTCCCTTTTTAACCTCAAATGCACAAATGGGAGATCCAAGTTGATCAACCCTAAGGAAGGGCTAATGCACAAATGAATCAACTATTTGGAAAGGAGAATAACAAAGGAGATACCTTAAATTCTGTTAAATATAAGTATGGAAATGATATATGACAGTAATTGAAGAAATAGAAGAAATGCACTAACCTTGAAATATTATAGATCAAAGAATCTTGTTTTATGAGGTCTGTAGATTGTTTCTGGAGAAACTGACAGTTGATACCAAACCGGAACACAGAGACGAACAAAACCCATAAATCTTTTTCCATTCCGATGTCATCTTATGAAAAAGGTCGACCTTGACCCACAAATGTCAACCCTGACCCAATAATGTCAACCTTGACCTAAAAGGTCGACCTTGACCCACAAATGTCAACCCTAACCCAATAATGTCAACCCTGACCTACACAGGTCCAACAAAAATTCTATTTGCGCCATCTGAAAGAAAGCCGAAAAGGGTATCCAGATCTGGTCTCAAATCAACTGTTCTGCACCTATACCTGCAAGAAAAAGGAGATTGTTTGTTGCGGGGGAGGGGTTTGCCTTGGTCAAACCTTGGTTTTGGAATTAACCTCAAATATATGTAATTGAAATTGCAGAAATGGACAAAGTAAATGCATAAATTCACTTTGCTTGAAAAGATCCTTGTGGCAGATTCGAATCCTTGAATCCACAAGTACGCCTCAAAATGTGGAATGTAGAAAGGTAGGATGTATTCAATCTCTTGCTTATAGATCTCCAACACCAAGTCTTGAATGGGTTCTTGAATTTGGAATAGGCTTGGAAGAAGGTGGATGAAGAGATCACCAAAAGGGCACTATGTAGCTTCACGCCTTCAATGGCCACCAATGGATCTCCTTCATGAAATGGATACTTGAATGAATGAATGCTTGATTGAAATCTTGCTTGATTTCTTTCTTGATGATGTTTCTCAATTTCTCAAGGATGCATAGGTTTCAAGAGAGAACTTAGTATCACTTCTTGATGCTTAGAAGACTTAGAGAAAATGAGAGAGAAAGCTTCCCTTTTATATGAAATTAGGGCATAATCTTCTAAGGAGGCCTACATAGGAGGATTAAATTCCCATTAAAGCCTTTACCCCTAGGAGAGGACCTATATTAAATATAATTTAGGAATCAACGCTTTGGAACCCAAAACAGCCGACTCGGAAGCGGGAAAAACTTTTTGCAAAGGCCGACCTCCAAAAACTGTGAGACCTCAGGATCTGAACCCTGGGTCAAGGTTGAGGTTGATCCTGACCTAGGTTAGGGTTGAGGTCAACATAGACCTAAAAGGTCGACCCTAACCCTGAAGCCCAGAATCACCAGTCTACAATCCAAAATGTAGAAATCAGGCTAAACAGGAGTGGAAAGAGGGACAAAATAGGGGGGAAGCCATGTCAAGATCAAGAACCCATTCAAGGCACTTTCCATGACCCCAAACCACTTACTCAGAAGGCTAAACACGTCTATAATGGAAGTGCTTCCATTTTTTGACTATACACTTGTTTTATGTGTTATTGTGTTATGCTTCATTTGCTTCTATTTGATTTAAGTTTCAAGTTGCTGAAATAAAGATAATTGACAAAAATTGATTCACCC
>MU227896.1:1100651-1121626 GCA_018584345.1 Thuja plicata
AGTTTCATGGCTAGATCAGGTCTAGTTTTGAAGATATTGAAAATTTTCGGTATTGAAAACAGGGTACAGAAACTTCGAGCTCAGTTTTGAAGGCTTTAGAGGCCACGGATGAGGTCGAAACTTGGGCGGTGGAAATTGCCTATATAAAGAAGGCCCGTAGTGTTGTCTTAGGCAGTTCGGGACAGTTCTGGGTAGATCTGGGTAATAATTCGAGGCTTTGTCCTACAGAATATTGTAAGGGGAATGTCCATGTGGCTTTGCATATTGTAATTCTGAAAGTTTGTAATTCCACATTTGTGGAGATAATAAGAAGCCCATTTTCTGTTCTTGCAAATTGTTGTTGCTTCTCTGTTTCTGTTATGTGTTTGTGGCATTAAGGGGAGCACCCTTCATCATGTTCTCTTGTGACTTTTTGTGAGCCATTCTGGCGGATCCGGGACATTAACTTTGGCATCCATGGTGTCCCGAACATCGAACACTTCGCCATCCTCCTGTGTTCGTTCATCGGGAGGAGGGTTCTCAGGATTTGTTACTCCTTCCTCCTGTGTTGGTTCATTCCCTTTCTGAGAATCATTTTGAGGATTCCACTTCGTATTCGGTTGTTAATTGGGAAATGAGTTCTGTGGCGGATCTGGCTGCGAGCTTGACTGCATGTTTAGGCAATGGGTTGTCTTTAGGAGTGTCAGGTAATGGGGATACAATTGTTGCTGAAGGTACGGTTTCCCCTTGTATTCTAGCTTGTTCCTTTGCCCTTTTCTTTTATTCTTTCTTCCGAGCATCCTCTTCTCGCTTTCTTTTCTCGGTAGCTTCAAAGGCCTTGCGGCGAGCTTCTTCTTTTTCTTGCATTTGTGCTGCTTGCTCGACCACCCTCTTTTGTTCTTCCTCTTTTTTCTATTGTTCTTTCTCAACCTCTTTCCTTTTACGGGTTTCTTCCACCTTGAGGCGAGCTTCCTCTTGGTGAACGAGCTCATCGACTTCATGTTTCTTCTTTGCCTCTTCTTTTGCGCACTTTTTCTCTTCTTCAATTTTACAGTCACTCTTACTCTGGCTTCGCCTCTTGTTCTTTTATTATGCTCTTTTCCTCTTTTCATTTCCTTTCTTCTTCTTCAACTGACTTGAAGAGGAGCTCCTATTGCTATGGTGTTAACACATCATTGAGGCTTTTAGGAATTTTTGACGTGGGATTATCCGGGTCTAGGAAATCCTGGACCTACTCAAGCACGGGATCCCCGACGAGCACTTCTACTTCTGGAATTTGTGTATCTTCAAAATCTATCTCGTCGGTTAGATCCGGGGTGGTGGTATTTGCCTGTTTATCCTTTTTCCTTTTCTTCCCTCTAGTACACTGCAATAGAATGTCCTCCTTGCCCGAAACAACCTCCTCCAAATCTACGTTTATTGTAGGCAAATTCAGGCCGAGAAAAACTGAGCTCGTTGCTGCATGGGAGGGATGCGCAGATGAAAGGGATTCCACATTGAGTCCAAAAGTGACTCCTTGTTCCTCGGCGGAAGCAAGCTTCCATGACCGATGAATCTTCTCGTCCAACTTCTCCAAAACTAGCTCTGTAGGGGCATTATTCAAGGGATTTAGCTTCTCGGATAAGGTACTCTTCTTTTTCTTGTCTCACCTCTCATATTGCTTAGAGGGTTGGGCTTTGGGCTTTTGCTTCCGTCTTGAGCTGCCTCGGGGATATCGGAGGTCAAAAATAGAATGACTTCTGTCGATTACTTCTTGGATGACCGTTCGGATGTTGAACTTTTCTTGCTCGTCCCATACAATCCTCGAGAGTAACTTATCTCTTATTTTTTCTTTATAAAAAATGGGGTCCAAGTTGACGTTTGTATCTTTGAAACCCCCTAGGAAATGTCTGTAGACAAAAATCAACCATTTGCTGCACTGTAATTCGGTGGTACTAGCGACGACGTATATCAAAATCGTCATGGCAATCGGCCCAAAAATCTTCGTGGTGGGGGTGGTATGGCCTTGGTATGTGCCAGGAACCGCCTTGTGTATTCATCCCTGCGGATCATAATACAGCCGTGTCAGGTCAAACTTCTCCAAATTGCGGCTCTTCAACTCAACCTTTGCCTCTTTTGTGGCCACAAGGGTGCGTCTGTATTCCCTACAGGAAAAATGGAATTTGACCGCTGATTTATGCTTTTGGGTCATTTAAGCATGCACCTCCAAAATCTGTCTACAAAATTCGAGCAAAATACCCGATCGCTGCAGTGTCGGGGGTTGAGGTTCTTGGAAAATTCAGACATGCGAATGTAGGTGTGCTATTTGAAATGCAAAAACCACCACCCCCATGGCTCGATTAGGGTCATTGATGTGCTAGAAAGTTGATACCTGACATCGCCTGTGAGTCTTATTATCCAGTTATATACAAACGCATCATTGACGTGACAAAATGCGCTGGGAATCTCTCCAGTCGGAGTTGTCAGTAATGGTCCCACAGGGGAGTGCATCGTTTGACCCATCTCCTTGGTGTTGAACCTTCTCGACACCCTTGATGCTCTTAAGGCGAGCTATGATCCACGCCGTGTATGAAGTCATGTAAAATTGCTTCATGTCCTTGAACTCCCAAAGATGCTGGTGGATACTGTTTGAAATAAATTGGGCCCAATTGAAATGAGCTGAGCTGGTGATGATGGTTATCATGAAATAGTACATCTAGGGTGCATACTCAATCACATTCAGCTCCTCGAAGATGCGGCTTAACATTGTGATCATTCCCTGGATGGGTGGGATGAAGTCAGCTCGTGGGATGGTTCCTGACATCTTTGTTGCATCCTTTCGTAGCATTGTGAGCCAATTATTGTTCAAAAACTTCATATTTTCTGTCTCCGTCTTCTTGTATTCAGCCACGACAAACGCCTTATCCAAGGTCACAGGCTTTGATTTGTTGGGAATGCAGAGGATAGTGCGGATGGAATCTGCATCAAAAGTAGCCACATGGGTCTCGTCTAGCTGGGTGCACTTCCTAGTGGCCTCTGAATAATGGCTGGCCAGAGTGGTGATGAGCTCCGGGCATTGGAGTGATAGCAAGGAGGCAGCCTGCAGCAATCCAGACTTCTTGAGTCGGTGGCTTGTGTGATCTTCCGAGGGTAGCGCCATCTCTATTGCAGTTTTTATCAGCTATAAATCACAATCTCCCAAATTTGTATCTGTTATATTTTTCACTCCATTGTCTAACTTAGAAATCTTGGCTTGACCCTCGTGTATGTATCTCATGGTGAGGGGTGTCTTTCCTAGATCTTTCACTTCCTTAGATTTCGTTCCTCATGGACTTGTAAGTGCGGGCCCTGGTTCAACCTCTTGAGCTGATGAAGATGATGCCATCACATTCACTGTATTTACCTGCAAAATCAGGTAACTTAATAAACTCATACACTAAATAATAACATATTGAAAATTAAACATATGATGGGAATTAGTGTTTGGAGATCCGTGCGAGGCCTTCCTTAGAAGAGGCGGGTTATGTAAGACAGAGTCCCCAGATGCAAAGCCTGAAGTCTGTAATTTTATTAAGGAATTAACAAGGGATGAAAGTCGGGAGTACTAAATCGTGGATCCAATACAAGACCTTATTTTTTTGGCCGTAGATGGTACAAGGGAATCTTGGGGCACAAGGTCCGGAGATTGCAAAATAATTTAAACATCTATACCATAAGGAATTTTGGGAGTCGGCCCTTAACTTTAAAGTGCGGGCTTCGGGGAGAAGATTTGCAATCGAAGCGAACATTAATTTGACCAACTTTCGGGAAAATTTGAAAGTTGGTCTTGAAAGCGGCTAGTAGGCTAAGAAAAAAGTTTCGGGCAATGAAGACCAACGACTATCTGGTGAGCAGTGAACATCTGGCTAAAAAAGATGTCAAATTAGGAATTCAACGTGTTGGTCTCTTGACATGTGGCCTCCAACTAGGCCTAAACAAGGTAGGGCACGATCGAAACCCTAGCAAGCCCTAATTTTTCATTTAAAATGAAATGCAACTTGCTAACTTTAAACACTACATATGAACTAGGGCACAAAATTGACAGGCTTAAAAAACCCAAATTGTACGAAAATCAAAATTGAGGTGCCGAATGCTAGACATCTGCAACCAGGGCACGAAAGAACAATGAACATTTGGCTTGTTGGCGAACAGTGAACATCTTGGGTAAAAATGGTGTCGAACAAGGAATTCAAGTTGTTGGTCTCTTGACACATGGCCTACATCTAGGCCTAAACAAGGTAGGGCACGACTGAAAGCCTAACAAGTCCTAGTTTTACACTTAGAAAGAAATGCAACTTGCTAACTTTAAACACTACATACAAACTAGGGTACAAAATTGACAAGCTTAAAAAGCCCTAATTGTATGAAAATCAAAATTGAGGTACCGAACGCTCAACATTTTGTAACTAGTGCACGAAAGAACCCTATAACACAAAATTTACAGGCCATGAACAAAATTTAGGGCCGGGGAATTTGCGAGAAAAACCCTTTTATTCACTACCCTACGGACAAAAACTAAGTGATGGAAAGCAAGAAAAACAAATGAAAAAAGGAAAAGAAAGTCTTAAATTAACTCACAAGAATGGGAAGAATAACCTACCTGAACAAAATATCGCCTGAATTGGCCAAGGGATTCTTTGAAAACACTTCTCTCGCGACCAAATATTCTCACAAACACTCAATATTGTAGGTTTGAAGACTCGGTTGCGGAAGCGCACTCGAAAATAGTTTTAATCACTTGGTGATTAAAATGACCTTTAAAAGGTCCTTTTATAACTTGGCAGGGAGAAGTGCATTTAATGCCTCGTAAGTGATTAGCAATTAAGGCTCCGCATTCCTAGCGTCAGGCATCTAGTTTTCCTAAAGTTGGGAAAAGCTTTATGAAAATCGAGGTCCCGAGGTCCTACGAAAAATTGAGATAAAGGAGGATAGATGCCGAGGTCGCGGACTCTAGAGCAAAAAAAAGAAAAGCGAAGAAAAGAAGGAAAAGGGAATAGAGGGGACCCAACATTATTCCCGAGGGAAAATATAGGGACGGGTATTGATGCAGTCAAGCTCAGAGGATCTAATAAAGGACTGTCCAAACTTGCAGCAAACAACAAGACAACAACGGAAACTCAACAACACAGAGATATAACAACTTATATCAATTCATATTCATTTCAGATTCAATAACATGCAACATGCCAGGCTGTAAAACCTTCTCGGTTACGACCAATACATTAACAGTTTCAAATCTCACAGGATCCAACTTCACCAGTTTACCCTACAGTTAAGTGGAAGAAACCAAATCTGAACTTGTGCTCGCAAGCCACCAAGCAGTCTTACAAGTTTCTCTCTTACCCACTTACTACTGTCTGCTTCTCCAAAATCTCTCTCTCTCTCTCTCTCTCTCTCTGTCTAAATGATACCTACATACTCCTTTTTATACAACACAACCACAAGTCGGCTTGGTTACAAATATTAAATGACCCAGTCAACCATTACAGTCCATGATGAACAAATATTAAATGAGCCAGTCGGATGCAACTAAACACTAAATACATAGAAGAAAGCACCAAATCAAACTATGTCCACACAAGATCCAATGCCTCAAATCCGCATGCCTCGGAACTCAACGCAACCTCATCGACCCCCTCAAATCACGGATGCAATCTCCAATGCCTACTCAATCCACAAAAGCCAGTCGATGAACTCCAACAACTGAGACCCCAATTCGGTACTGAGCACTAGCAAAGCCACCGAGCCCATTCGGTAAAGCGCCGATGCCAATAGTCACCGAGTCAGACATTATCGAGCAGAACACCACCGAGTAATATGCTACGGAGCAAGATACCACTGAGCTAAACACGCCAAACAACTACCACCGAGCAGTGTAACTCCGAGTAGAATACCACCAAAATCCAGTCACTGAGTCCATCAGTGAAGCAACACATCTTCCAACTGAGAACTACCACCAAAGTGACCTAGCACCTCAGGTCTTCAACCGAGTTTCTACTAAAACCAAAATCAAACCAAAACATATTTTTGGTGACACAGGATTGCCAACTACCCTAGGATGCTCTTGCATTAGACACCCCAGGTGCGAAAAGATGTTCTCAGCAGCTTGACGAACATTTGTTGGGATTTGGCACATAGATCCCAAATTTGTTCTTGATATACATGTCTTCCGAGTCCTCAACTGACACACTCTTGCCTTTACTCCACTTCTGCAAACTCTTTCCTGCAATAGACAACTGATTGCCTTGCCTCCTCACATCTTTCCTCGGGTCACCACAGGTTTGTTTTCCACTCTGATTTCTAACCCTCTAAAGTTCCTTGAGCTCAACCCCACCACCGACGCTCAGATTCCTCCTACCGAGCTCTGTATCCTTCAAAGGAATTAGGGAAAAATTCCTGCCATCCTTCTCAATAGTAAACACATTCTTCATACAGTCATGCACAACCTTACAATCATACTGCCAAGGTCTACCGAGCAACACTTGACAAGTACTCATGTCTACAATATCACATAACACTTCATCCCTATATTGCCCAATCTAAAAATCAACAAGACATTGCTCCCTTACCTCCAAAGCAATGCTCATTTTGTACCCAACTTATCCTATAAGGATAAGGATGTTTCAACCTTCTCAAGCCAAGTTTCTGAACCATCTCCTCAGCAACTAGGTTATCAATACTTCCTCCATCAACAATCACCTTACAACGTTTACCACCAGACTTACTCACAGTCCGGAACAAGTTCTTCCTTTGACAAGAATCAACTTGTTTTGTGGGCAACAATGTTCTTCTAAGTAAAAGAGTCACACCTTCCACTTCAGGTTCATTCTCTGCAACTTCATTCACCACAGCATTTCGGTGATTACCTACCTTATTTGCATGGGGACATTCAAATGACCGATGTCCTTCTTCTCCATAGTTGTAACAAGTACCTCTGAATACACCTCTACTTGTCTTTCTCCTCGGTTCAATAGGTTTTGGTTTATCTTCAACTTTCGGTTTACCTTTTACCGATTGTTCTTGCTTTTCTTTCCCCCGGGAATTACCATGATGTCTTCTTTTCAACCTATCTTCCGCCTTCAATGCATATTGATAAGCATCTTCTACCGAGTCAATCTTCAACATACCAATCTCATCTTGGATATTGAATCTCAGACCATTAACATACCTCGCCACCTTTTCCTTAGAAAGTTCTCTATGCCCAGACTGAATAGTCAACTTGTAGAACTCCTCGGTATAATCTTCCACAATCATCTCCTTCTCTTTAAGATTTTGCAATTTCTTAAACAACTCAAGTTCATAGTCAGCAGGAATGAACTTAGCTTTTAGCTTTATCACCATCAACCTCCACCGATTGATCTTCATCTCACCATCTTCTGGGTCCCTCTGCAACTGATTCCACCATAAAGCAGCATGCCCTTTCAACTTAGTCTGTGCCAACCTCACTCTAAGCGGATCTTCAATGTCTTCCAGCTCAAAGTAGTCTTCTAACTCACCGATCCAATCAATTAGATCCTCAGGTCTCAATGTACCTAAAAAATTGGACACCTCCATTCGGTAGCTTGTGCTCAACCGAGCTCTAGATCTCTTCAACCGATCATATCTGTCTACTCCAGATCTCTCCATCCGATCGACTCTGTCATCTCCACTAGATCCAGCAGCTTCAAAGTCTTCAGCAACTTCTACATAACCATCATCCGTTCTCGGACCTCTATGTAATCCAACATTTCTGATACCTTCTATGATATCATTTTTCATTGCCACCATCTCCAATCTAAATCTTTCTGTTATCCTCATTTCCACCTGCTCAGAAAGATCTGCAATCGCCCTAGGGTCCAATCTTCTCGGAGACATCTCTCCAGATCTTTGAAAACCCTAAGCTCCACAAGAAACGAACCAGCTCTGATATCACTTGATACAGTCAAGCTCGGAGGATCCAATAAAGGACTCTCCAAACTTGAAGCCAACAACAAGACAACAGAAACTCAACAACACAAAGATATAATAGCTTATATCAATTTACATTCATTTCACATTCAATAACATGCAATATGCCGTGTTGTAAGGCCTTCTCGGTTACGGTCAATACATTAACAGTTTCAACAAGATCTCACAGGATCCAACTTCACCAGTTTACCCTACAGTCAAGTGGAAGAAACCATATCTAAACTTGTGCTCACAAGCCACCAAGCAATCTTACAAGTTTCTCTCTTACCCACTTACTACTGTCTGCTTCTCTAAAATCTCTCTCTCTCTCTCTCTCCCTAAATGATACCTACATACTCCTTTTATACAACAAAGCCACAAGTCGGCTTGGTTACAAATATTAAATTACCCAGTCGACCATTACAATTCATGATGAACAAATATTAAATGAGCTAGTCGGCTGCAACTAAATAGTAAATACATAGAAGAAAGCACCAAATCAGATTGAGGTCCACACAAGATCCAATGCCTCAAATCCGCATGCCTCGGAACTCAGCACGACCTCATCGACCCCCTCAAATCATAGATTCAATTTCCAATGCCTGCTCAATCCACAAAAGCCAGTCGGTGAACTCCAACAACTGAGACCCCAAGTCGGTACCGAGCACTAGCAAAGCCACCGAGCCCATTCGGTAAAGCACCGATGCCAATAGTCCCCGAGTCAGACATTACCGACCAGAACACCACCGAGTAATATGCTACCGAGCAAGACACCACCGAGCTGAACACACCGAAGAGCTACCACCAAGCAGTGTAACTCCGAGTAGAATACCACCGAAATCTAGTCACCGAGTCCATCAGTGAAGCAACACATCCTCCAACCAAAAACTACCACCAAAGTGACCGAGCACCTCAGGTCTTCAACCTAGTTTACTACTAAAACCAAAATCAAACCAAAACATATTTTTGGTGATACAGGATTGCTAACTACCCTAGGATGCTCTTGCATCAGGTATGCAGGGCATAACAGTTCCCTTGATAGGAGGGCTTTAGATCATTTTGACTCTGAAGATGACGAGTCTACTAGTCATGATATAACACTGCTTGATTTTTCTCAGGATCTACATACAAATGATTTTGTTCCAGTCTCTCCAGGAGATGCTATTTCTCCTATGCCCGATGTTGGTCCATCTACCCTTTGACCTAAGTCGTGGGCCAAGACTATAGGGAATCTTATGATGATGAGCTCTTTGAGGGCAAATCAGTTCACAGAAAGACCAAGTAGCAAAATGTTGAACACACCGAATGCTGAGTAGGGGGGGGGTGAATCAACATAAACAAAAACCTTACTTGTGTAATCAACGGACTTCAACATTAACCACATAAAACATGAACTGAAGCAACACATGAACAACAAGAGTTTTATATGTGGGAAAACCAAAATGGGAAAAAAAAAACAATGAAAATAGAGGTTCACTGCCAATACAACAATGAAAACAGAGGATCACTGTCAATACAACAATGAAACTAGATAGGAGCTCACTGCTCCAGACTTGCAAATAGAGGCACACTGCCAAAGTAGCAAGATACAGTAAACAACTTGTGCACCCAAGACCCACTGTCCTAGGGACAAGGTACATACAACCCTTCATAATATATCAATAGAAAATCACCTGATAGTGCAACTATCTACATAATAGTGTCAACCTCAGCAGCACACTTACTGCCTTTTCTTCTTTGCCATTATCACAGAATAGCAGCCTCATTAACCAAACTCTTTTCTTCTGAAATTCTGCATATAGATCTCCAATGGATTACCCACAACACTCTTGCTTACTCTCTTGCCTTTTGCCAAAGCAGAAACTGTACTTATATAAAAGATAGATCGTTGGATATTGCAACAAGGTCGACCATGCCAAAAGGGTATTACAATAAAGTTACAAGACGAGGATGACAACAAGAAATTACAATAAGGTCCCATGTGAAAAGATTCTCAACCAAAATATAGAATGGACCCAATCAGATAAGAGATAGACATTAAATACATAGGTCACACATAACATGATCCACTTCAGGAGAGAGAGGGACCATGAACACGCTATACAACCCAATACCAGATCCGCAATTATCGAAACAACTTCCATAGCCATCTTAAACGTGTAGTAACACACTGCCCAAAGAACCACATAACTAGCCAGTTGTTACCGGATCTCCACATGTCATGGTGTGGTCCACACGCCATGTCAGATGCCGTATCACTTACCAACAATCTACGTCAGAAGCCATCACAACACATTTTTGGACCAAACCACAAATTGATCAAAACTTCAACACTTGAAGACACTATTTTTGGATCACCAGGTACAATTTCTGGATCACAAGGAAACATAACCAAGACCAAAACTTGAATACAATTCAAATCAGATCTGCATATCTTCAACCTTAATTTTAGAGTGGAAACCTTTCAAAAAGCACAATTGTAACACTGTCATCTGCAACTGAAAAACCGTTATCTACAACTGTATATCTTTGTCATTGAATAATAGACATTCAGACCACACTGACTTCCGGAGAAGAATATAACACTGAAGCACTGATAAACACCATCTTTTCATAATCTCCAGAATATATACCTGTCTTCCATTGTTCTAAATACATACTTGTTTTCCATTGCACTATATCAGTGAATACATACATGTCTTCCACTGTTCTATATACATACTTGTTTTCCATTGCAAGTGTTAGAGAAAACACCTTCAACACCTCCGAGCCACAGTGTTTGACATCAATGAAAACAATCAATGACAACAGACAACCAAACATATACTTCCAACACAAAACACAATCAATTTTTCTCTTTTGGCTAACATCCACAACATTTATGAGCCTTATAGATATTTAGTTCTAAGACATTCCAGAGTGGGAAAAGGCTATGGAAGCTGAATACCATTGTCTTCTGAAGAATCACACTTTGGTCCTTTCTGATCTTTCTCCAAGGAATAAACCTATCAATTGCAAATGGGTTTACAAGGTCAAGTATCATGCAGATGGTACTCTGGATAAATACAATGCCAGATTGGTAACTCGAGGATTCACATAGCTCAGTTTGGCTGGAAAATTCATTAGATGGATGTCAAGTGGGGCTTCTCAATGGAGAATCACAGGAAGAAGTCTACATGATGCAGCCTCCTAGTTTCAAGGTTGCCGACAAAGAACATCAGGTTTTAGATTGATGAAAGCACTTCATGGCTTGAAACAAGCTCCTCAGATGTGGTACATAAGGATTGATCAGTACTTGGTTGATCATGGTTTTTAGCACAGACCTTCTGACAGTAATCTTTATGTCCAACACCCTGGTGATGATATTATTTTTATCGTTGTCTATGTTGATGACTTGATGATTATTGGCAGTTCAACACATTTGATTGCAACAGTCAAATAGGATTTGTGCCAGGCTTTTAATATGACAGATTTGGACATTCTCCATTATTGCTTAGGTATTGAGGTTTGGCAGACAACTGATAGTATTTGCATCTCTCAGTCTAAGTATGCTAGAAGTCTTCTTGACAAGTTTCAGATGCAGGATTGCAAACCTACCTCCGCACCTATGGAGAAGGGGCTGAAGTTGTCAGCCAAATCTGATTCACCCGTGGTGAATGAAACAACATTAAGGAAACTAGCGGGCAACCTCATCTACCTCACTACCACAAGACCTGATCTCAGTTTTGCCGTGAGCTACATCTCTCACTTTATGACAACCCCAAAAGCTGATCATTGGGTTGCAACAAAGCAAGTGCTGAGATATGTGAAAGGCACTTCACATTATGGCATTCTATATGGAAGGTGCAAGGATCCAAATCTGATTGGTTATACAGACTAAGATTGGGCAGGTTCAATGGATGACAAAAAATCCATTTCTGGGTATGCATTCAATTTGGGTACAAGTGTTGTAACATGGTCTGGCAAGAAGCAGTAGGTAGTGGCTCTTTTCTCGGCTGAGGCAGAATACTGAGAAAGAGTTAAGGTAGCATGTGAGGCAGTTTAGCTTCGAAGGATACTTTTTGACATGCAAATGTCACAAGAAGACCCTTCTCCCTTATGAACTGATAATCAAGGGGTGTTCAACTTGGCCAAAAATCCAGTTTTCCATGAATGTACCAAGTATGTTGAGCTTCATTGTTATTACATTTGCAAGTTGGTAGAAGATAGATCAATTGAACTGCAGTATGTTTTGATAGAGGATCAGACTGCAAATATTCCCACCAAGTCTCTGAGCCCGGATAAGTTTGTTAAATTTAGGGGGCAACTTGGTGTAGTTGATAGATAGACCATTAAGGGAGGGTGTTAGAATAATGTCTTACATAGTTAATGGTCAATAATGTAATTTATTAGTTTAGATTTCTTTCAGTCTTGCTAGAATAGAATGTTTCTATTCTTGTCTTCAGTAGTCGGTAGTTTCTTTTAGAAACTTTGTCATTGTAATTGCTAATAAATGATTCCTCATTTCTCAATAATAATCAAGCAATTACCATTGTGCAATTTGTTTCACAAAAGCTGGAGTTCTCATTTGTATGGAAGCAATCATCTTGTAACTCTCCAAGAACACAAGGAAAATATCCGCTTCTTTGGAAACTTCCTTGATCCATGCTTTTACCTCTTGGGTTGCCATCTTCATGACCTTTAAATTATCAATTGATTCTCTTTCAAGTGTGATAAAAGGAGAAAATTCTTGTTCTTTCTGCTATATCGGATCCATCAAGTGTTTGATATATTCTTTCAACTGTTGAGCTTCTTCCTTGTATTATTTCTTCTTTCCAACTTCTTTTCTTAATATTTTCTCTAAAACTTGGATAGCTCCATGGGTATCTTTAATCTCTTGCTTCTTTGTAGTTGTTTCCAAATCATGCTCCACAATATCATAATCTTGAGGAAGAATGTCTTCTCTTGCCTTTTCAACCCTCAGATGGTAATTTGTACTGTGAGGACGGTTGAACCACATCTAATGATCTTTGCAAGCTTCTTAGCTGGCCTCTTTTCTTTTTCCTTCCCAATATTCTCTAAGATGTTTTCAATGTTCTCAATTGATTGTTTGTTTGCAACTTCTTCTATTTTTAATATGTCCCTCAACCACACAAGAGCAGTGCACTCTCCTAACTCATTGTTCGGTTCCCCTTGATCTTGTCCTTCATTTCTTTGGCTATCACCTCTTAGATCCTTTACTTCTTGATTTTTAGCTGGCTCCATGATCATATCTTTGTTGAGGTTCTCATTTGGAAGACCCATCTCACTCTCTTTAGGAGCATCTTCAATATTAATCATTTCATCATCTTCTATTCTTTGTGGAGGGGAGTCTTCCTCTTGCTCACTTTGACTTAAGGGAGAATAAGCTGAACTTTTGCTTATACTGGCCTCCGCTTCTATCACAACTTCTTGGAGTATTTCTTTGTTCTTGGCAGGTGTGATTTCTTCAGAGGCACTTCTTGACTTGGTGTCTCCTTCCTTTTCGTTCCTTTGGTTTGGGAAGCTTTGTCACTGTTCCTCCTTTACTTGCTACTTTCACCTTTCTATTTATCACTGATTTCTTGTGGCTGCTCGGATGATTCCTCTCCAGGATCCTCTTTTTCCTTCATCGACTCATAAGTCATTGGAATTCCTCTTTTCTTCAAATTGTCCAACTGTTTATCCAACCACTCTTGAGAGAGGAGTGTGATTGGTATCATCAAAGTCTTCAAGTCTATATTGTGATCTACAAGCAAGTCAATGGGTTCGAATTCTTGACCTTTTGTTGTCTTAAAATATTTTCTAATGATGTTGTCATCATCTACCAACTGATCAGGAACCTGTACTTCTTGCCATTTGTATTACCTAATCATCTCCAAAGTCAACCTTGAAACCATCCTTTTGCTCACCTCGAAGTCAGCCACATCATTTGCCCAATAATCCTCCAAGTGTGGTCTATGCTTGTACTTGCTTCCATAATCTCTCTTGTAATTTCGCGGGTCGAAAAAATGTCAGCTGCGCCAGTTCACGAATTTTCTGATTAGTTGCGTGTTTTTGGCGACTTATGCTTATATGAATTAGACAAATAAATGGACATACATAGTCTCAATTTTATTTTTCTTGGAAATATCCTGATAGGAAAATCCGAAGTGAAATTAGTAGACGCAAAACTATTTCCATGTTTTTAAATCAGATTTGTTAAATTGTTACTTTAAACACTAAAGTCATCATAGATACAAATTAACACAAGAAGGCTCAATCAAGGTGTAAATAAAACCTAAATAAAATAGAGACCTGCAATTCTATCTGCTTTAAATGATGTCTAAAACTTTAAATGAATGAGATCTTTGACTATGCAAGATTGACTTAAAATCGGTGTTAACTGAGTTGGCCGGTACACAAACTTGGCAGGTTCATTTTCTATTTGGATTCGAACTTGGGCAAAAGCTTGGCACAAAACTCACATGTAAAATTGATATCCTGAAAGTTTCTATAAGGAACAGTGTTAGCAGGCTTTGACTTTGAGGTATTGTTTTGGAGTCCTTCAGCCTAAGTTTCCAGAGAAGGTTGTGAGCCGGAATAGTATATTGCTGTTGAGGAATATGAGAGGTAGAAACGAGAAGACATGGCTAAGTTGTACAATTGGGTCCTTGTTCTCATTAACAACCTCCCACTCCACCTCCTGCTAAACTTATGTCTCCAGAGAACGGTGTAAACTACTCAAAAAGGGTGTATGCACTAGTGTGTGGGTTAGCAAAATCAATCAGCTCTATTAAATTCTTGTGAAGTGAATCTAGAGTGCAAGGTAAGTGCTTAAACTTTTCCATGGCTTGATGTTATCACAATGAATCAATGAGATTTAGTTTTAACCTGTTTTTCCAGTTGTTTGCAAAGTAGAGAATCCAGTTATTCTTCATTAGGCTGGTGAAGACAACAGCGTACCTAGAATGAATCTTGGAAGGTTAAGACATGAAAGAATTATAAACATAAGCTGAAATAAATTCTAGCATCTTGAAAGTAAAAAATGTTTTTTAACTTTACATTAGTTTTGGCAACCAAAATATTTCGACTTTCAGTAAGCATGCCTAGTAATATATCATTTAAATAAACTACAAACTGTCCATAAGGTAATATACCAAAATCAAAGTTGAACAAAGAGTAACAAGGGCCAAAGTTGTATTGCCAAGAAATACAAACAAAAAGTATCACTTGTGATTTTGACAGTTTTCCAGTTGTCTTCTGCTTGCCTATTATTCTTCAGCATCTTTGATTTGTCCTTGACTATCTGAAAAAAGGGCTCATATCAGGGAAATGAGTGAATTGAGCTAAAAAATGTGAAATATTAGAAAAATAAATGAAGTAGATGGATGGGAGAGAAGCTTACCAAGCTAGGCAACTAATTATTGTATTGGCAGCCTTTTGTTATTGATCACTGTCCAATGCTTGAAGAAGCAAGATGCCTCTGATGCAAGTAAGCAGGGCAACTATGTAGGTGAAAGGGAAGATAACATCACAGGAGGTTGTGTTTAGAAGTCAGATGGGTAGATATGGATCTTATAACAACCTTATCCAAATGTGCAATTATTTAGTGATGTTAGGATGCATTTTGACCTGAAGAGGAGTTGGGATAAGATTTTCTGAAGGGAACAAGGCATAGACCTGTAACAAGAAATTGACAAAATTTGACAAGCCAGCTAAAGTGGCAAAATGAAAGGAGAAAGCGGCAAAATGTTATGGGGAAACTGGAACATTTGTGGGAAAAATTGACCTCCATTCAATTGAATTCAACCTGAATTGCTCCAGGTGCCAAACATAGCATAAATAACGTATGAGGAATCCTTGTATCATTGTCAGGCAGTATGACATATGGCCTCATGAATGATCAAATATTGGTTACACAGAAAGAACAGGTGGTGTGATCTGGCTGGGTTGCCTGAAGGTGCTTCATAGATTTCCCACCTTTCTACTTGCAAATTGCTACACATCCCTTGTGGCTTGAACTTCGGTCTTGTCTGAGCCAAGGCTCAGGTTTAATCATCAGGCCACTACCAAAAGGGCAAAGTTTCATCATTAGTTGGACAGACTCGACATTTAGTGCCTATTCCTTAGTAGTTGTTTGCTTTAATTGTATTTATCAAGTTTCAGTTCTAGTAATGATTGTCAGATGTAAACTTCAACATTCAGGTTTAGTCTACATGATAATTCAGTTAACTACGAACAAGAGACTGTAAAAATAACAAATAGCTAACCTGAAGTAATTTAATTAGCTTCCCTGGATGTGATAATATTGTGCTACATAACTTATGTGTAAATTGAGTAGAGAATCAGAATGAATCTAGTACAGGATTCAAGTACTTTAACACATTTTTTAACCTCAAGTACTGTACTTTATGTTCTCTGAAAGGCATTTACTGTTTGACAAATCTATCTAGATACCTTAAAGTTAAAATCATAGGATATGAGTGTTTTCAATGGTGTCTTTAATCAATGGCTTTTTCTTTATTGGTTTTGTAGGATGGAGATTATGTTGTGCAGACTTGTTCTCTTTCTCAACGGAGTCAACATATTTTAAGGTTGTCGAGAGTTCTGCTGTTCTTGGTTCAGTCAATAGCAAGATTTTTGGGAATGAAGAAAATGGACATCTGGGGAGAAGTCAAAACAAGTCCACTGATGCATTGTCGCTCTGTAAATAGTAATATAATTTGATTTAAAAGCATTAAAAGTTTCAGTCCTAGAAGAATCTCTTTGAACTTGTTGAGCTAGCCACCATAGCAAGTAAATCGGGTCAGTTTCTAGCATCTATCAAAGAGGTTGCCTTAAAACTATGAATCTCAGTCCAAACACTTGTTAAATATGAAAAGATAATTTAACCTCATGGATGAATGGTAGTGGTTGTTGTTTACATTTCAAAGGAGGTTCCAGGTTTTCTACTTTAGTTATTTCATGATTATTATTCATTGATAATCAATGAAGATGCTGGCCTGTCTCTTCACATCTGAGTGCACCAGATTGCTGAGAAATATGAGTGTTTCATCTATCTTCATAATGCAGATTGAGATTTTTTCTTGGTTTGCATCATTTCAACGATGCTAGAGCACAACAGTAACTTATGATAATAAAGGAGTTGTTCACATTATCTATGGCCACATCAATATGGAGTGGCATTTGGCTTCTTTCTCTCTAAGTTGAAATTTAATTCTTAGTGTGCCAGTCAGCTGCTATTCTTCATTATTGGAGCTTGCAAAGCTGGGGTGAGAGTGGCTTTGTTGTACCTTCTTAATAACTATTTATGTCAGGATATTGCTAAGCCTTTTCTGAATGGATGTTTATCATGTGCTAACGAGAGTTGCAATTTTGACAGCATAAGAGCTAGTAGATTGTTCATATATGCGTGTATTGTTGATTCACATCTTATTCTTCTCTGAAATAAATTGTGTAAGCCTCTCAACACTTGCTTGTCTAACAGTTATTGGTGTCAAGGGGGAAACTGAACTGAATATTCCTTGGAGGCATTGGACTTCTGCCAAAAAAAGTTAGTGAGTAGAACATGTTCACCCAATCTGTCGAAATCCTGCAGATGTCATGAGCGACATTGTTGTAAATGAGTAATTTGATGTTATTCTGAGGCAAACAACTCTTGGCAGTTGGCAGCAAGGAATTAACTTTATTTAAAACAGAAATTTCTTGTTCAATCTCAGCAGCAGATTTTGGCATTCCGATTCCTCATGCGTTTACCATCCTTCCTTATTAGTAGGGATGTCATATTTGATTTCACACAATCCTAGGTGACAGATCTGTTTCTTTTCAGATTTTTCTGATTTGAATGTATCAATTATGGGTATATGCCAATATTTTGACATTTTACATCATATCTGGATTTATGTATCTTTTGACCTATTGCAGATAGGGAGGCACATCAACAGTGAGGATACATCCTATTTGTCTTTCTTCCCAGAATAGAATTTCTGGCCGCTGCTTCAAAATGACAAGGCAGTAAGTCCTTTTTGTTGATTGACATTTTGGTGTAAATGAGTCTTATGAATTCTGAAGTTTATGTTATGACCATGGTATTCAGACTAGTGGTATTTGGCAGCATTATGATGTACGATTCACTTATGGGACTTGTCAATTTTATGTCCTATGTTAGGTGGAATTGATGTGTCCAAATTTTATTTTTATCACATTCAACGTGCTAGATGTATACCAGGATGTGTCTAAAATTACTCTGTTACAATTCAAAATTTCTTACAGATATGAGAAAATAGAAGAAAGTCAATGTTTGAAGAACTAACCAACAGTTAAATAATCATGTTTTGTTGTGTTCTTATGGTTCTGATTGTGAAAGCATCTTGACTGTGCATAGATTACAAAAGATTTAAATTTTGAATATGAACATTCATGTTCGCTGCTTGTCAAACAGTTTTCGGTTACAGTCCTTGTATTCAACTATCTTGTATAAGGTTTCGGGTCCTTTCAGAACCTGTTTTTACTTAATCAAAACTATTGGAGGATTGTTAGGATACCAAAATTTCTTCTGCTTCCACAGAAATGCCCACATCCTAGTTTGTCCAAGTTTCTTTAAATTTGTTCATAGTCGCAAGCCTAGATATTCTATCAAATGCTGAATGTTTCTATACATTTAGTCTTTGTTGCAATTTTGTCCTAGAGCAAATACATGTGAGTAAATTATGATGTTCAGGCGATTTGCAGGTGATATTTGAATGACTTGAAATAATGAAGAACTGGCCAATAAAACCTAAAATCTCATAAGCTATGAAGTGTGGGATTGTACACTCTCTTTTAAAAAATAAACTGTATTGTACACTATCTTTTCATATATAAACTTTGTTTTCTATGATGCTATGTTTGTGGACATATCTAACATTACACTTTTAATTGCTTTTATAATGTTAAATGGTTGATTCAGAAATAAAATATCCATATCAGTATGGCAATCATAGCTGTTGGGTAAATGCTTGACTCTGAAATAAAAGATCGGTATCAAAATACAAATCATTTTATTGGAAGGTTTTTATTGAAGGGGTACAGCAATAGGGTTTAAAATAGCTTTGGAAACTGAAAGCCATAGGTGAAATATTAGTGAAAGCACAGTTGACCCAGAGACGAGCAGGTTTTCAAAAGGACATTAATCTTTACATCATAATCCTTGTACAATGAGGTTGCAGCATAGCTGCCAAACAAAAGAGACTTGGATAGGCGGCAACCTACACAACCCCAGGCTTTGTCCTAGCCTTTTAAGTTCCTTTGACTTGGGTGTGGGAAACACAAGAATGCTTAAGAAGACTTCTCTTCCTTCTTTGAACAATCTTCCACAAGGCACAATCCTTTAAAGGCTTAGAACCTTGGGAGAAGGGAGGTAACCTTTGCTAAAGACCCAAATTGAGCCACCACAGATGTAAAAAGAAGAGCTGCAATTTATAATGAAACCTCCAATAGAATGCTTAAGAAGACTTCTCTTCCTTCTTTGAACAATCTTCCACAAGGTACAATCCTTTAAAGGCTTAGAAGCTTGGGACAAGGGAGGTAACCTTTGCTAAAGACCCAAATTGAGCCACCACGGATGTAAAAAGAAGAGCTGCAATTTATAATGAAACCTCCAATAGAATATAGGTCCAATAGACTCAACACCTAGTAGTAGGAGCACAAAGGTGGAGTGGACAATATAGGGCCTTGAGAGGGCAATCCATAAAGAGAGATCTTTGAAGTCTTGGTAGCCCTAGGGGAACGTGCCAACAAAGACTTCTCAGTGTCAGTATTACAATCATTGATAGTCAAATGATCATGGAAGAAAATCCTCCATCAGGTTGCCTCACCCTTGTTGCAATAAGAATGAGAGCACTTTGAAGCACGGTATCTAGTAGAAAAGTATGTTGTGATATTGCTATCAAGATTCAACTGTGTAGTTTTTGAGTCAAACTCATTGACCCATGTTTAATGAGTAGTGGTTCGCAAGAACCCATCTCTCATGAGAAGGAATGGAACACTTAGCACTCATTGCATCAAGGTGATGCTCACAGAGGTGAAGCACCGAGACTTCTCGGGAGGTCACCCATCTCAGTACTACTCCAGCTAAAGCGTGCTTAACTATGGAGTTTCCTCTATTGTTAAGCCCACTTTGCTTGTAACCCCATTTGCAAAACCTTCAGCAAGTGTTGTGCCTTATGAATTTGTTATCAAATAGTGAGTTGCGTGTGAAACGTCTTCGACTTGCTCATAGAGGAGGCAATGGATCGTCGAGCCATGACCTAGCAAATTGAGAGTGCTATGGGTGGGACGAAAAATCAATCTTGACGAGTGAAGCCAAGTCTTTGTAAAATCAAGATCGGTAATGGCTTACTGCTCTTCTTGATGAGCCTCTCTGAGTTGAGGAGGGGAATTCCATGACGTCCTCTGTTCTTTAACACTCTACAGACTGTAATGTTTGGATTTTCATCTGTCGCCTTTGGGTCAGCAGCTGCCTGTGGGTTGGTCAAGGGTTGCGACGAACTGTAATGGCATCGTTGTGTGCCCAACATAGAGAACCATGATTTGATGGATTTAGAGTCATGTAGATTTGGTGCCATAAAAAACACAGAACCTTTAAAACTCAACATTATAGGCTTCACAAAATCTCGAAGCCGATATGATACCATGTAAAATTCTACAGAATCTAAAAGATAAAAAGGAGCACTAAAACACAAATTGAGATCCAAATTGGAGGTAAAAATAACATAGGTGTAAAAAACAACATGACACAACTACAAGACTCTATCAACTGATTAGACACCTCACCTTTTAACAAGTCAAATAGGGGACACCTAACTAGGACACCTAACTAGGCTTAGTAAAGCCATGTGTTTAATTAAAAACACTAACACATACAATAATATTATAAAGGAAAATGATTGAAATGAGTATTTGTTTGTCAACTGCTTTCAATCACATCTTTAACACGAGGTCTTTATTGAAGGGGCAATAGACTATCACGTGCATTCATATTGGGGGGTTTAAGATGGGCAAAAAGGGGGGGGGGGGGCAATATATTGCCTAAA
>MU227896.1:1161901-1176507 GCA_018584345.1 Thuja plicata
TCATCCATCTTGGGTCCTTACATCCCTCCATCTCCTATCTTTCCTCAAGATCAACATAAATGCATACCCTTGAATCCTTTTCATCCATCCACCCATCTAAACCAGTCATATTCTTCTTCTTCCTCCACAAGTCCCAATTCTTTTAGAAGAAACTTGAATGTTCAATGCAAGAAAAAGAAGCAATACAAGAATCCATCTAAAAAATACCATCACCATGTCTCCTCTAATCAACATGGGGGCATAAAGTCAAAAGAGATATCTAAGAAGAAAACTACAAGACAAGTATGGGTTCCAAAATCCATCATTGAAGATATTCTCTCTAAATCATCAAAAAGAAATGAAAAACCTACAACTATATGGATTCCAAAGTCTTTCTTGAAAGATTCTCATGTTGATAAACAAGTGAAGTTGACATTAAAGCTTCCAAATTCTTCCACTTCATCCTCTTCCAAAAATACTCTTTCATTCCATACGCCTAAACCGCAACCTCTGTTATCCATTCACCATATTCTTTCACGCATTCCTTCATTCACATTTCCTCCATCCTCTCACCACCCTTCAAGGTGTGCATTGGTGTTGATCTTGCCTTCCTTTCCGTCTACGCTTTCACAATCCTTCCATTCACTATCCTTCTACCTTCTATCTTTTTCCCTCATTTGTCTATTCCTCCTATCTTCCAACCTCACTTACTTTGCATAAAATCTTATCCTCCATTTCTCTCTTTCATCTTCCTTTCCCTATCAACATGTTTGAGCATATCATTTTGGATCCTTGGCATATCATGATTTATCCTTTCATGGAGCATTATCTAAAAAGGTTTCCTTCTTCCAAAAAATTCAAAAATTCAAAAAAAAGAAAAATTCAAAAAAGAAAAAAAAGAGAAAAAAATTAAAAAGAAATAATTTCATCCTATGGAAAAAACCACTCCCTTGTGGCTCCTTGGACAAGTACCATGATGAAAACCTGGAAATCAGGCATCATGCGTAGTTCTTCTACATCTTTCATTCATTCCGTATTCTCTCTTTGATCTTGACAATGTTGATCTATACACGAACATTTGGGCTATCTTATGAGCTATCTTATGATGATCTTGCTTTCACTCCTTTCATGTTTAGCCTTCATCTCTATCTTCCTCCATTCATTTTCTCATATCGCCATCCTTTTCCCCTTGGTCTTGATAAAAAAAAAAAGAGTAAAACACGGTGCTATGAAGCCTCTTGACATGTCTACTCCTTTGGACTGCATCCTTTCCTACTCTTGCATTATGCTTTTGTGACTTATCCTATGTTGGCCTTTCATTGCTTGTCCAAATGTGCTTTGCTTTATGTTTCTTTTCTTTTCCCTAGCTTGGGTACTCTTAAGAAGTTTTCCTTTGAGGATTTCCTCCCTTCATTCTCCTGCATTCTCTTGTCTTCCATCTCTTCCACCAGCTTGCTAATCCCTCCTGTCCTCCACCTTGTTAAATATTGGGATTGCACGATGTGATCTTGCTTGGGAGTTTGATGCCCATTCTGTCTGGGGACATCCTTTGTACATAATTATTGATCCTGAAAAAATTCAAAAAAATGATACATTGTCAAAAATTCTAAAAATCAGAAAATGTCCTGAAAAAATCCAAAAAAAATGATATATTGTCAAAAATTCTAAAAATTAGAAAGTGTCCTAAAAAAATGATCATCTTAGTGAAAACCTAGCAATAGGCGCTTTGATGTATCTTCAAAAAAATTATTTATTTCAAAAATACAAAAAAATAAAAAAAATAAAAAAAATAGAAAAAGTGCCTTGGTGAAAGCCTGGAAACAGGCGCCTTGGTAGAAAAAACTAAATTTTTTTTATAAAAAGTCCTAAAAAAAAGAAGAAAAAAAATGAAAAAAGTGAAAAAAAGAAAAATTGTAATAAAATCCAAGTGATGAAAACCTGGAAACGGGCGCTACTTGAGGCCTTTGCACACCTGTTTCTTAGCGTGTGTCCACGACACTTAGCCTTTCTCCATCATGCCTTGTCCTTGTTGCCTTGGTTTGGAATTGGTCTTTGTCTTTGTCTAGGGGGCATAACTGTATTAGCTTCGGTCTTTTGGATACATTAGTCTTTAGGACACCTCACAAATGGTGTTTTTCAACACCACCCCAATTGTATTTTTCAATACAACCCCTGACATCGAGTGTTTTTCAACACTTATCAGTTTGGGCTTACCTAGTTTTGTCATGTGGTCTTACCTGCTTGCAAGCATTCGATCCTTATCCTCGGAACTCAGTATCAGTTAACACACTTAATTTTTTAAATGCAACACTTAATGCTTGAGCTACGTCATGATCTTTTCTTTGTGTATTGACTGTTATTGATTTTTGTTGAGTGTCTTTGTCTAATAAGTCTCTCCGTGATGCATAGCTAGAGGACTAGGGGCATGGAACATGTTTTTCTTTGTTTCCTGCTTTATGCTTAACTATTTTTTCACAACCATTCTGTTGGTCATCCTAGCCTCTATGCCTTGATGCAAGCTTGGTTTTGCTATATTAAATTGGGTAAGCTAACATCACAATCATCTTGACCTTTATGTCTTTGATGCTTATGTTAGAATATTTCCACATTCCAATCCGATATAAATCACATTCATATCTTCATAGTTGCACTTGTGACTAGTGATGATTGTGTAATTTTCTGATGTCCGTTAATAATGGCCCAATGATGAAAATGAGTTTCTTAACATTCTCTTATGAATGATGAACACAAGATCCTATGTTTGTTGCTCTATTGCAAGTACACCTTTGCATTTTCATGTAGCTTGCATTGTTAGACCTCATATTAGTTTTCATTTTAGGCTGCATTATGAGTTTGAGAGGGTTTTCCTTCATCTTTCTTGGGGACTTTTAATCAACTATGATCACGTTTTGATCTTCATTTCCTTATCTTCTTTCGTGATCTCAATCAAAATTTTCTACCTTAAACAGTTGATTAATTTTGGGGCATTATCTTTCTTAAGGAAAATTTTCTTTCTTCTCTCCATTTCTTTCCACCTCTTCCAAACTTCTATCTTCCATTCTTCTTCTTCTTCTTCTTCTTCTTCTTCTTCTTCTTCTTCTTCTTCTTCTTCTTCTTCTTCTTCTTCTTCTTCTTCTTCTTCTTCTTCTTCTTCTTCTTCTTCTTCTCTTTCTTCTTCTTCTTCTTTTCTTCTTTTCTTCTAATTCAACCTTGGGGCATAATCTTTCGTGCTTGATGATCTACCTTGGTTCTGTGATCTCTATATATTTAATCTTACATCAAGAACCTTATCTTTAGTTTGATTTGATCAAATTTGTCAATTTGCTGTTTCTCCTCTATCTCATTTTGATTTCAATCATGAGGGGGCAGTACCTATCAAACTTCAATCTTTGATTCAGTTTTATCAATTATATCAGCCCTGCTTGAGATTTCTATCTCTAACATGTCAATTACTTATTTCGGTGTTGACTTTGTCTTTTTCAATATGCTTATTTTTGTCCTGATGTGTTCCCAAATCAATCACACGTCTGGGTTGTTTTGTGATCCCAAGTCGACCTCACACTTCAACTGCATTCTTTGACTACATGTGTTCTTGAGTCGACCACACATTTGTCAAAGAGGGGCAAATGTATGCACCCTAAAATGGTCGCCTAGACTTTGGGCCCCATTTATCATTTTATCAATTTATCAAATTTTTGAATCAATGCTTTGCAACATTTTCAATTCAAATCAATTTCCTTGATCAAATTGTAATTTATTTTAATATTTCCTAAGGTTTGATCATTTTTATTTAATTAAAAGATTTAATCTCCCTTTTAATTAAATAAAATTCTTCTAATTTATTTAATTGAAAGAAAACCCCTCTTTTAATTAAATAAATAAAAATCCCCACTTAAAGCACTTTATTTGTTGAAAAAGGAAATAAATTAAATGAAAATTAAATAAAAATCCCTTTTTCTTCACATCCTCCTAAGTGGTGGGATTTTTGGCTCTTAATCACAACCTTTGATTTTTGCCTCTTAATCTCAACCATTCACTTTTATTTAAAAGGAAATCTCTCCTTCTCATTTTCATATTAGGTTTTCATAGTATTGTTATGCTACAAGTTTGGAGAGCAATTTTGGAGGAGGATTTGAGCACTTGAGCTTGGATATTGCAACTTCTCTATTCTTGTCTTCTTCTTCTTGCATTCATGACTATTCATGTAGATTAGATTCATGTTTATTTTCATAGATTAAACTTGCATTTTTAATTTCTTTTCATAGATTAATCATGCATTGTTATCATTTAGATTAATTTCTTTTCATGCATTGTTATCATATAGAGTAGATCTTATTTTCATGCATTTGAATATCTCATTTCATGGTGTACTTGCATAGGCACTAACTAGGTCAATCTGAGGGCCTCCATTGTACACCTTTGCACTCCATGACTAGAGAGCTATGGATCAATATTTGAGGCCTCATTCTTGAGCAACCTTGGATGAAATAATTCATAGAAATGTGTCAACATTTTAGCACATAATAGAAAGTCATTTGTGGAATGCTAGGTGTGAATGATAAGAAAAGATACAGGAAGGTGCACAGAAGAATGTCAGTTGAGTTTCATTCATCAAGGATCTATGTGAAGACGAAGTGAAAGATTACAATACATTGGAAATGATCAAGACAATAGGTCTACTCTATAGTTCATCATCAGATATAGTGCATATCTGTTATTTTGAAGGTTGTAGCCTTCATAATTAAAGCAATGAGCTTTTGGATAGTGAGTCCTCACCCTTAACCGGGTTATTTGTAAAAGACTCCTAACAGGGTTAGACCCTTAACTAGGTCACTATACTTATTGCATTGTAAAGAAAAACTCCTAACAGGGTTGCAAGATCTTCTAATAGGGATTATTATAAACAAGTATAGTTCATTGTGGGTATTAATTCACACCAAAGTTTTTACCATTTGGTTTCCCCGTAACCAAATTGTGGTGTTGTCTATTGTGTTATCTGAATGTGCATTTACTTTATTGTATTATGAAGTTAATAAGAGAAAAGAATTAAATTGGCTAATAACTGATTCACCCCCCCTCTTAGTTATCCTTTGGGACTATTCTAATAGTAGGTTTTCTCCTGTCTAGGTAAAGATTAGAGACATTACCAACAATGTGGAAGTACAAGTAGATAATCAAAGAGCCAAATCTGAATAATTTTCTCCTTTCATGCTTGATAGCTTTAATGTTATCAATTAGTTGTGCACACAATATCTCACAAAGATTGAGCTGTGTGTTATCTCTTGCCATTCTTATTGCTGCCAGAACTGTAGCTGTGGATACACTATTAAGTCTGCTTGTGTGCTGGAACTTGTAACCAAGTATCATGGAGAGGAGTTTGATGTCTTCTTCCACAATGGGATCAACAGTCATCCCGCACCTTTTGCTTCTAGATAAGCATGGCTTCTCAACCCGTTTCTTTACATCCTTTCTAGTAGGAAGCATAGGTCCAACCTTAGAGAGTCTAGTCATCTCATGAATGAGGTTAGCAGTAATGTAGACAGGAACTTCACCAATCCAAAATAGATCATCATGAATCCTACTGAGTAGAATTTTAACCCATTCTGGTTCATAAAACTCATGCACATTTGTATGCTCAAAAATAGGGTTATTAGTGAGATGTGAGTATTCATCCTTGAATGAGTAATCTAGTTTCATCATTGATGCCATGAGAATTGTTATGCTGCTATCACCCACAAACTCCTTCTTACAATAGATGTAAGCGTGAATGTCCTCTACATGCACAACTCCTAACGGAGACTTGGAGAATTCCCCTTCTACATCATCTAGCACTGACTTGAATGGATGCTTTTTAAACATGAATCTTTTCCTTTCGGTGATGTCAAAGACTATAGGGGTTGCCATACTTACTTGTTGATTTCTTAAGTAGGGTTTTTCTGAAGTTCTAAAATAACGCGTCCGTGCTAGGGTTCTATTTCAACTTCAACTCATTTTTCTAACCAACCAGCGGTTATCCTTCAACACTTTGATGCTAACTCTTCTTGTGCTCTCTGAATGCTCAATCTCAAATGCAAAGTGAAGATATAAGATCTTTTACTGACTTAAATATAAGTTACTACATTTAATGCTTGTTGTCATAACATGGTTTTCATTGATAATTTCAATCTTTGCTTTTGTCAAAGTACAAGCTGTGTGTTCATGCATACTGTCTCAATTTGTGACCAAATACATGAATCCATAGGCACATACTCAGAGGTGAGTATACCAGCCACGCAGGGGTTTAGAGCTTAAATATCTCCCCTTATGACCATGAGGGTCATCTAACCTGAAGTGGAAGTTGCATCCACTATGGATGCATCTACTACCTTGTTAACAACATCATCTTTCTTTACTTCAGCCCATATTTTCCCTGAATCTTCTGTATATTTTACAAACATGACTTCTCCAAATTCTTTAATTAATGATCCTTTAGGATTTTCTTGTCTTTGTGTTCTGGATCTGCAAAACCTTGAGATATGTCCAGCTTTGTTACATGAGTGACAAATGATTGGAGGTCTATTGATATTTTTTACCATGTTGCACTGCTTGGCTGTGTGTCCTTTATAGTTACATATCTGACATGTAATGTTCTGATAGTTTCTCTGAGGCTGATTTCCCTGATTGTATTGAGTCACATTTCTTTGGTTCTGCTGTGATTGCTTTGTTTGACTAGATCTACAATGTATAGCCCTATGACCAAATTTATTACAAGAATAACAATAGCCATTGAATGGTCTTACCTATTTACAATCTCTTTCCAAGTGTCCATGCTTGTTACAGGAATAAAAATTTTGGTTAACTATCTTGTGTTCATCTTTAGATGATTCTGCTCTACTTCTTCAAGTTTCTCAGTAACCTTTACTTCTGTTTGTACTTTCTTACTTTCTTGTATTGTATTGGTTTCACTTTGTGCTACACTGCATCCAACACCAGTAGTATCTCCTTTCAAATTTTGTGCATAGAAATGTGATTGTATTAGATTAGAACTTGTGTGAATTTTTTTAATATGATTCTTTTCTTCTGTCAATTCAGATTCTATATTTTTCTTGATGTTTTCTAACTCCAAGATTTTCATATTTTCTTGCATAAGTTCTTCATCTAATTGTTTACTTTCTTTGGTCTTTTCTTCAATATCTGTTAGGCTATCTATAATATGTTCATTTATATCTTCAATCTTGTCCTTCAGAGACATGTTTTCTTCATTCATATTTTTTACCATTTTTCCCAAATCATTTGTAGAGCAATCTTTTAGATCTTTTCTTAATTTTTTGATAAGCATTTGGGAGCCATCAACTTCTAGTTTAAGTTCTTCATTTTATTTTTTCAGATTTGTTAAGATCATCAAGGACTGCTTCAAGATTCTTTTTCAGATGTTTCACTTTTGCTGAATCCATGATTTCCTCAAGTGGTTAAACTTTCTTCAAGAGGACTAGAGCTTTGATACCAATTGTTAGAAACACTGAGAGGGGGGGGGGGGGGGGGAATCAGTATTTNGGGGGGGGGGGGTGAATCAGTATTTGTCAATTATCTTTATTTAAGAAACTTGAAACTTAAATCAAATAGATAGAAAATGAAGCATAGAACAATAACACATAATATAAGATATGATTACAGAGAAACCTTAATCAGAGGAAAACCCTGGTGGGAATTAGTACCCACAAATAATTGTACTAGTCTTATGAACTTGTTAGAGTTCCTTTTCCCTATTAGGAGTAGTCTTTACAATGCAAGTACAATGACCCTATTAGGAGTCTTTAAAAAACCCTATTAAAGGTGAATGGATCACTTCCAAATCTCACTGCCCAATAGGATGAATGCTACAACCTTCAAATTATAGATATACACTATATTAGAAGATGAACTGTTGTAATGACACTACTGTCTGATCAGTTCCATTTATGCGCTGATGCTCTAATCTCTCAAAGAGATCTATCTCATACTATTTTTTTGTATTGTTCTTCTGGATATCTTTTCTACATATTTTCCACTCACACACCTAATACAAAATTGCATGTCAAGTATATATACATGCCTAAATAGATGTGACCAAAAACAAGACCTTAGTCGGCCCAAAACCAACATACACAATCCTTCCAACTGAATTGGCTTAAGCGTGTTTACATTAGTGTTAAAGAAATAATTACAAAAATATTACAATAGGAACATGGCCATTACAAAACAAAATATTATACACTAATCAAAATTTGAAGTCGGCTTCATGCTCTATTTTCTGAACTGCTAGTGGCACTTGAACTTGTTGTAGCTTCTTCGTATTGTCATATCTTAACATGCGTGTATAGGCTAAGCTTAGTAAAATATCATAGAGCTTATGTATAAAGGTGCATAGTTTGACTCGATCGTATGCACGTGCGTTGGTGCATTGATCAACTATATATCTCTGTTATGTTCTATTTTCTATACTTAGCCAAATTTTGATCATCAAAGTTTATGAGCTTACTTGTCAATACTTCATATGACTTTTTTTCCCTAATGAAAACATAAAATTAGTCATATACACCCTGAGTTCCAACTTGCCAATAGAACATTACATCAAATGTCTTCTCAGGTTTTAAAAGACTTATTGATGCAGAGGGTCTAGAGTTCTAGTGTTCACTCTTCTCCAATTTGTCAATCAACTTCCTTGAGCCATCCAATGGTCCCAGCCACCTATGTCTTCTCTACCAAGATTGGCCTCCTAGGATTTGATTTCAAATTTCCTCCTAGGTATAGTTAAAATAATGAAGAAACAATGCTTAACCAAATTCAACTAGTCCAACTAGTCCTCCATTTACCTTGTTTTCTCACTAGATATCCCTCTAGAACCCTAAACCCTTGCTTGGGATCTTCCCCAAACTCATCTCAAGCTCTTGCCTATGTTCTTGATACTTTCCATGTCCATTTGAGTCATTCCAACCACTTCTGGCTACCTTAGAAAACACTTTGTTGTCGCTACCCATTAGTAGGCCTAATTAGGCTTAATTGCATTAGGTCTATTTTCACTATTTTTGACCAAATACTGAAAATTATTCCACACAACCCTATGGAAAACCATATGATTCTAAAAGCTATCACCTAGCCCTTATAGAATCTAAAGGTATAGGTCTTCAAGACACCCACAACCCTAATTGCTTCCAGGCCCTAGTTTCTAGGCTATCTATTAGGCTTCTAGACCAATCACTACAAATTGCATTCAATTGGTCTTCAAACTTAACCCAACTCTAGAAACCATTTGATCCTTCAAGGGACACTCTAGGGCTTCCACACATGCCACTAAGTTTTCCAAACTATATCATGGGTGTACTATTTTAATCCAATCTTTTCCCTATCCTGGCTCACCTACTACAAGTAGTCAACCTAGGGCATCACTCCAAACCTAGGAGTTCAGTTGCAAGAACAAAAAGGAAAACAAAAACATTATGTATAGACCCTGACCTATCATTCCACAAGGTTTCATGTTCATTTTCAATTGTGGATGCTTAGGTTAGAGCCATTTTTGTTCCTGCAACTCTGCAAATGGAATTTGCAAACACAGTCACCTAAAACTAAGTGTAACTTTACAATCCCTGCACTTGAAAACAAAATTGAATATAAAAAAGAACGCTAAAAAAAAACTCTACACTCCCATGGATTCATATTACATAATCCAATCCATACACAACCATAAAAGGTTGTAGAAACACTACAAATGAAAGTAAAACTCAGAGAATCATCCATACAGAATGCTCACATGTATGGTCTGTAACTAAAACTCTATTATCCTTCTCATATCTTCAATCCATTATCAAATACCCGAGCATGGTTGGTTACAACTGTCCAATCCCTCATTTGCAACTTGTAAAAGTTGCAAAAAGTTGCTTGAGCAACTTTTGAGCATTTCTTGCTCTTTGACAATTTTGGTCAACTCAATGCTCTTTGACCCATCCTAGGATGCTTAGGACCCTAGAGGAGACCATAGCTCCTATTTTCTCAAAATTAGCAACTTTTACAACTTTAGACCATTTTGACAACATTTTGCACCTAGGAGCAACTTGTGCTCTTACAAACATAAATGAACAAGCTTGGATCCAAATCCTATGGATCTTATTACAAAACACATCAAAGACCCCTAAACAACCCTAAACACCATCTAACCAACCTTCAAGCCAAAATGGGAGGTGCTCTGCACCATACTCCCCTAGGACAAAGAATTCAAGTCCCTTAAGTTAGGAGGTCTTCAATGGTGACTCCATGCTTCAGTATGTCTTCTTCAATCATCCAAGTGGATTTAGAATCAGGTAGCCCTTTCCAATTCACAAGATACTCCTTGTAAGTACCTCTCCTAGTCTTCTTGATCACCTTGGAGTCCAATACACTGTCCAACTGCAGAGGTTGAGAAGTAGGCAAATATCTGACCCAATCTTCTTCTCCCAAGTCTTAAAGAGTGCTCTAACAAATGTCTGAGGGTAGACCCTTATAAAGATATAGATCACACACATTGAAAATGGGTGAGATGCCCAAATCAAGAGGCAACTCCACCTCATATGCATTATTACCATACTTATGAAACACCTTGAGTGGTCCTATCTTCTTCATTAGTAGCTTGGTTGGATTACCTTTTGGAAATCTCTCCTTCCTAAGATAGGAAAGTACCAGATCTCCCACCTTGAATTTAAAATACCTCCTTGTCTTATCATCCTTGGTCTTATACTTTTAAACTTGCTATTGTAAAGTCTTCTTAACTTGGTCATGAAGATCTTTCATCTGCTCTGCAAAGGATTCTCCTTGATCAATCCTTCTATCCTGTAAACTAAGATCCCTCAACTCCAAGATTCCCCTTGTATTAGCCCCATAAAATATCTCAAATGGGCTCTTCCCATTGCTCCTATTGATGGAGTCATTATAGGCATATTTTGCCTGTCCTATAATGTGATCCCATGACTATCCATGCTACTTAGTCAAGCATCTTAATAGGTTTCCTAAAGACCTATCTACTACCTTAGTTTTTTGATCTAACTGAGGGTGATAGGATGAAGAGAAAGATAATCTTGTTCCTAACATCTTCCAAAGGGTCCTCCAAAAGTGGCCCACAAACTTACTGTCCCTATCACTTACTATGTTTAGTGGAAATCCATGGATTCTCACCATGTCTCAAAAGAATAGACCTACAATATGTGAAGCATCATTGGTTTGTCTGCAAGGAATGAAGTGTTCCATCTTTATAAACCTTTCCACCACTACAAACACACTGTCATGTCCTCTTGGTGTCTTAGGCAGTCCCAAAATAAAGTCCATACTCAAGCACTCCCAAGGTCTCTGAGGTATGGATAGAGGTTGATACAATCTAGTGTTGCTACTTTGTCCTTTGGCTCTCTGACATATCTGACATTTCTCCACAAACTTCTTGACATCTAACTGTAGTTTAGGCCAATATTAATGCCTATTCACTTGCTCAAGTATCTTGTCCACTCCAAAGTGGCCTCTCAAGTTGCCTTGGTGTTTTTCCTTGATTATGTTCTCCCTCATTGAACATTGAGGTATAACCAACAAGTTTCCTTTGAACAATAGTCCTTCCTACATTACATAATCAGTAAAATCTACTTTAAAACCCGGTTGGAAATTCTCACATGCTTCATAAACATCCTTGAAATATTTGTCTTCTTTGTAGAGGTCTTTAAGATCACTCATCCATACACTCTATAATTGTACCTCCTGAATAGTCAACACTCTCCTACTCAGAGCATCTGCAACTTTTTTTCTAACACATTTCTTGTTTTTTATGCCAAAAGTATATGCTTGCAAATATTCTACCCATTTTAGGTGCTTTTGGTTCAACTTCTCTTACCCATTCAAGAAGCTAAGGGCATGATTATCTGTAAACACCACAAATTCCCTTGGTAGGAGATAATGTTTCCACTTTTTGAGTGCTTTCACCATTGTATACAACTCCAAATCATAAGTGGAGTACTTTTGTTTGGCTTCATTCAACTTCACTAAGAAGAAAGCCATAGGATGCCCCTCTTGACTCAACACTACCCCAATGGCTAGTTTACTAGCATCACACTCCACCAAAAATAACTAATTGAAGTTAGGAAACCTAAGATTAGGTAGTTCTACTATCTTCTTCTTCAACATTTCAAAGCCTTGATCTACTGATGTTGTCCACGTGAACTGACATTTGATTCCTCCTTTTATAGTGTTTAGTATTGGTGCACATACATGGCTAAATTTTCTCACAAAATTCCTATAGTAAGAGGTTAGTCCATGAAAACTTCTAACATCTCCTATGGACCTAGGTGTTGTCCATTCCAATATAGACTTGACCTTATCAAGATCCATCTTCATGCATCCATTAGAAACAACAAAGCCAAGCTATACTAATTTAGTTTTCAAAAACTCACATTTTTCTTGATTGATCATCAACTTCTCTTGGTGTAGCCTCCTCAAAATGTTTTCTAAGTGCTTCATGTGCTCCTTCTTAGACCTTCTAAAGATCAAAATGTCATCTAGATAAACAATTAAAATTTACCTATAAATTCTGCTAGCACTTCATTCATGAGCCTCATGAATGTGCTAGGTTTATTTGACAAGCCAAAGGGCATTACAAGCCACTCATACAACCCTTAATTTTTCTTTTAAGATGGTACCTTGATTTCAAATCCACCTTGGAGAAATAGTAAGAACCCCCCAAATTTTCCAACAAATCCTCAGTCTGGGGCATGAGAATTTTGTATCTAATTTTAATCTTGTTAATAGCCCTAGAGTCGGTACATGTTCTCCATTTTCCATCCTTCTTAGGTGCAAGGATAGTTGGCACAACCCAAGGACTTAAACTCTTCCTTATAAGCCCTTTCTCTAGAAAATCTTGAATTTGTTTAGCAATCTCTACATTTTGACTTAAAGTCATTTTATATACTGCCTTGTTAGGTAGATTAGCTCCTAGTATTAGGTCTATCTAATGACTCACATCCCTCATAGGTGGAAATTCACTAGGCAATCCATTATCCACTATTTCATGGTACTTCTCCAACAATGCCTACACCTCTTGTGGCATATTGACTTTCTCCTTAGTCTCTTTTTTTGGTTTCACTATCACTGCACAATAGAACCCTCTTTCCTTCTTCATGACTTTAAGGACCTCCTTCCCACTCATGAGAGTCACACTAGTCCCCACATGCTTCTCTTCATTAGGTTTTGTCAAAGGATCCATTTGAAAATTCTTCCCTTGTTTAATAATCACATAGTTGTTCTTTTCCCCATCATGAATGGCCTTGACATCATATTTCCATGGACATCCTAGAAGGAGATGACATGCATCCATAGGTAATATGTCACATTATACTTTTTCTTTGTACTCCCCTATTTCAAACTCTACCAAAGTTTGCTCATCCACCACTATTTTCTGGCCCTTGTTTAGCCATGACACCTTGTAGGGAGTAGTGTGTGGTATCCTTCTAAGTGTTATCTTGTCCACCATCTCTGTTGACACTATGTTCTCTGTGGAACCAGAGTCCACTATCACCTTGTAGATCTTCCCATGTGACCTACAAGTAGTCTTAAACAAAATATTTTTTTTGAGGTGGCTTTGCAACACTAGGAACTTTTAATAAAGTCCTTCTCAACATAAGGTTTTCTCCATCCATTACTAGCCCTACCTTGGATATTGGTGAAGTGACACTTTGTGTGTCATGTTCTTGCACTAACTGAGTCCTTTCTCCCATGGATGAGGTGGTAGCTTTCTTAAGACATTTGCGCATAGTATGACCCACTTGGTTGGAGTTTTAGCATCTTCCATGAAGACAGAGTTAGTCCTGCCTTGTGACTGAAACCTACCTCTTGGAGGGCCTCTTCCTCTATATCCCCCCTGATGAAGGATGCTCCCCTTAATGCCACAAACACATAATAGAAACAGAGAAGCAACAACAATTTGCAAGAACAGAAAATGGGCTTCTTATTATCTCCCTTCTTATTATCTCCACAAATGTGGAATTAAAAACTTTTAGAATTACAATATGCAAAGCCACATGGGCATTCCCCTTACAATATTATGTAGGACAAAGCCTCGAATTATTACCCAGATCTACCCCGAACTGTCGTAGACAACACTACGGGCCTTCTTTATATAGGCAATTTCCACTACCCGAGAAGGTTCCAGAAATATAGCCATTAAGGCCGACTACCCTTAGCATTTAATTATTTTTCACTTTTATTACAAAAGGGTTGGCTTTAAATATTTACAAAACATGAGATTAGGTAGCCCAACTTTCGGAAGCCATAACTTTTGAACCGTAGCTCCGTTTGGCTATTATAACCACTTTTCGGAAAGGGGAGATCGCGATCTACAGTGTCTAACTTGCAAAGCACCAAGTAGCTAGGGGTTCAACCTCGATCCAGAGCCTCTAAGGTCCTAAAAATTGAGCTCAAAGATTTTGCAACCTAAAATCTCAACAATAAATCCTTAATAACTTCACCAATATAGATGATTTGGCAATGAAATTCAACTGGAATTCTTATATGACTAAGATGAACCTTCACCTGGAAAATTAGAACATTCTGAGTTCAAACGACCAACTTACTAAAAATAGTAAGTTTCCAAAAATAGCAGCTTTGTA
>MU227896.1:1178641-1200232 GCA_018584345.1 Thuja plicata
CTAGACCATGAAAATATCTTACCTCAGTAGCACTCCTTGGAGTAGGCCATTCAAGGATATCCTGTACCTTCTCTGGGTCCATTTTTAGACCTTCTGCTGAAACTACAAATCCCAAATACACTAACTCTTTCTTCACAAAACTGCTCTTCTTCAAATTTATCAACAATTTTTCTTCTCTCAGCTTCTCAAATACCATACGAATATGCATCACATGCTCCTCCAATGTCTTACTAAATATCAAAATATCATCTAGGTAAACAATGACAAACTTACCGAGAAATTCTTTCAGAACCTCGTTCATGAGCCGCATGAAAGTGCTCGGTGCATTGGTTAGCCCAAAAGGCATGACTAACCACTCATACAATCCTTCCTTTGTCTTGAAGGCAGTCTTCCATTCATCTCCTTCTCTGATCTAAATGTGATGATATCCACTCTTTAGATCTATCTTTGAGAAATACACAGCTCCACTCAAACAGTCCATAATATCATCCATTTGTGGCAATGGAAACCTGTACTTGATTGTGATCTTGCTTATTGTCCTAGAGTCTGTACACATCCTCCACTCTCCATTCTTCTTTGGTGATAATACCGCTGGTATAGCATAGGGACTCAGACTCTCACAAATCAATCCTTTCTGCAACAACTCATGTACTTGTCTGTTCAACTCCTCACTTTCTGTAGGTGTCATTCTGTGTGCTGCCTTATTTGGCAAACTCGCTCCTGGAATCAAGTCCATCTGATGACTGACCTTCCTGACGGGTGGTAATCCATCAGTCACATTATTGGATACAATATCCTGAAACTCATTCAACAAATCTACAACTTCTACAAGAACATCTTCTACTTCCTCCTTACCAGCTTTTGGAATTAAAGAAAAACACACATGCTCATGCCTCATACCATCTAGGAAATTTCTTCCATCAAAAAAAGTAATTCTTGCACTACCACATACCTTTTCTTCTATGTCATTCAATGGCTTTAGCTTATGTCGCACTCCATCCTTTGTCACAGAATAGGTATTCACACGACCATAATGTACAGCACATCTGTCAAACTGCCATGGTCTACCCAACAACATATGACATACATCCATAGATATGATATCAAATATTACCTCATCATGGTATCCGCCAATCTTGAACTCCACGAGGCATTGTTCATTGACCATGACCTTGTGGTCATCCTTTACCCAGGCAATTTGATATGGATGTGGGTGTTTCTATCTCTTGAGCTTCAAATTTTTCACCATATCTTCTGACACCAAATTGTTAGTGCTTCCACTATCAATAATCACATCACAACACTTACCCTCACACTTGCACCTAGTGTGAAACATGCTCCTCCTTTGTTCAGGTTCATTCTCACCACTCAGTAGGACTCTTTTGTTAATCAATGTTTCTCCTCTTTCAACATCTTTAGAATGTGACGATCTAGCATCTTCATCTACATGTGCAACTTTGGCCTAGCCTTCATTTCTCCTGTCTGTTCTTCCTTGGCACTGAGGAAATTCATATGCCCTATGACCTTCTTCTCCATAGTGAAAACATGTTCCATGGAAGCCTCCTCTTCCTGATCCTTGTCTGCGTCCTCTTCCTCTTTGATCTCTATTATTTTGATTGAAATTATTTCCCCTCTGACCCTGACTACTACTGGCCTCATCCTTCTTTTTCTGATCTTCATTTCGGACTCCATAAGATTGTCCACCAGATCTGCCACCGCGACCTCTTTCGCTTTTCCTGCTTTCAAACTTCTTGTTTAGCTTTTCCTCTACCTTTCAGGCAAACTGGTAGGCCTCTTCAATATTGTTCATTTGAATCAGGTTCAACTCCTCCTAAATGCTTGGCCTCAACCCATTAAGGTAATGGGAAACTTTCTCCTTGTCAGCTTCCGCATGGCCTGTTCAGATGAGGATTCGATAGAACTCCTCTGTATACTCTTGGACATATTTTCCTTCTTGCTTCAAACTTTGCATTTTCTTCAGTAGGTCAAGCTCATAATCAACAGGAATGAACTGTCACTTCAACTTATCCACCATCCGATCCCATCTTGTGATTTTATCCTTTCCTCTTCAATTTTGCTCCAATTGGATCTCCTGCCACCAGAGCTTCGCATGACCCTTCAGTCTGGCCTTCACAAACTTGACCCGATCAAGAGCCTCAATATCTTCATACTCAAAATATTCTTCACATTCGTTGATCCAGTCAATCAACTGCTCTGGGCTGAGATTCCCTGAAAATGTAGGAACCTCAATCTTAGGTCTTTTCCCAATCTTTGAAATGGCTCAGAAAATCCTTTCTTCTTCTGGATTCAAAACTTCAACTTCTTCTTGATCATCATTTCCTTCTTAAGCTTCATCCTCACTTTCATTTCTAACATTAAGATTCATTCCTCTGTGAATCTATTCTTGCAATGCTCGCACTTGTCTCTAGAGCTCTTTAACCTCAGGTGTCACAACACCATCTCTTCTGCCACATTCCCTTTGCGGAGGCATTTTCGTGATGCACACTGAAACCCTAACCACGGTCCTGGTGCAAACTACCTCACAGTCAGCGATTTGTTTACACACTCAGGAACTCCTGCTCTGATACCACTTGATGAAGGGTGCTCCCCTTAATGCCACAAACACATAACAGAAATAGAGAAGCAACAACAATTTGCAAGAACAAAAAATGAGCTTCTTATTATCTCCCTTCTTATTATCTCCACAAATGTGGAATTACAAACTTTCAGAATTACAATATGCAAAGCCACATGGGCGTTCCCCTTACAATATTCTGTAGGACAAAGCCTCAAATTATTACCCAGATCTACTCCGAACTGCCCTAGACAACACTACGGGCCTTCTTTATATAGGCAATTTCCACCGCTCGAGAAGGTTCCAGAAATCTAGCCATTAAGGCCGACTACCCTTAGCATTTAATTATTTTTCACTTTTATTACAAAAGGGTTGGCTTTAAATATTTACAAAACATGAGATTAGGTAGCCCAACTTTCGGAAGCCATAACTTTTGAACTGTAGCTCAGTTTGGCTATTATAACCACTTTCCAGAAAGGGGAGATCGTGATCTACAATGCCTGAATAGCGAAGCGCCAGTTAGCCAGGGGTTCGACCTTGATCCGGAGCTAAGGTCCTGAAAATTGAGCTCAAAGATTTTGCACCCTAAAATCTCAACAATAAATCCTTAATAACTTCGCTAATACAGATGATGTGGCAATGAAATTCAACTGGCATTCTTATATGACTAAGATGAACCTTCACCTGGAAAATTAGAACATTCTGAGTTCAAATGACCAACTTACTAAAAATAATAAGTTTCGAAAAATAGTAGCTTTGTACAAAATAGCCCTTATTGAATAGAAAAACACATATTTTTGGGTGATGCAAGATTTCCCTTACACCTAGGATGCTCCTGCATCACCCCTCTGAAATAATCCTCTATACTGATTACCTCCATTATTGTCTCTGGATTGAGTTTTTTCTAGCCTATTTGGACTTTGACCCCTTCTAAAGTTACCCCTACCTTTGGATCCTTTATTGCATCTACCTCTTTGTTGGAAATCATTTCTCCTTCTAGTCTTCTCCTTTGCTCTCAAGTATAATTGAAAACATTTATGCATACTTTCAGACGCCATCATACTGATCTCATGTTGGATTCCTTGCCATAATCCATTGAGGTTTCATGTCTCCTTGCTCTTGGGCTAAATTTATTGAATTCCTTAGTATAGGCACTTACTCTCAACTCTTTTTGCCTTAGGTTCTATAACTTATGATACATTTGTATCTCATAATCAATGGGCAATAATTGTGCCCTTAATCTGGTTTTCATTCTATCCCAAGAGGTTATTTTATTCTTTCTGGTTGTTACCCTATCATCTTGCATCATATTCAACTAGACCAATGCTGATCCATTGAGTCTAGCCTTGGCATAACCAACTCTCTTCTCCTCCGACACTTCTTTGTAATCAAATTGAGTATCTATGGCCTCTAGCCAATCGAACAACTCTTCTCCTTTCAAACTGCCACTATAGTAGGGAATGTGTTCATGTTATCTTTGTTGATGGATTTAAAGGCATCTGAGAACACTTTCTGGTCCTTATCCATCTCCACTTCTTTTCCTTTTCCATTTGTCTCTCCTGTCTAGCTCTCATCATATTTATCACTTTCATCTCCCCATTTAGTGACTCTCCTCTTACTCTTTGATTCTGTCAGGTTGGCCTTTTCCAATATATCTTGTACAAATTCCACTATGGCATCCTTTCTCATTGCCTTGGGTGGCATGCTATCAACCTCGTGGCTCTCCTCTCCTTCAGACATACACCAAACTTACTGTAGTTCTGGCTCTGATACCACTCTGATGCAGAGGGTCTAGAGTTATAGTGTTTACTCTTCTCCAAGTTGTTAATCAACTTCCTTGAACCATCCAATGGTCCCAACCACCTATGTCTTCTCCACCAAGATTGGCCTCCTAGGCTTTGATTTCAACTTGCCTACTAGGTATAGTTTAAACGATGAAGAAATAATGCTTAACCAACTTCAACTAGTCCAACTAGTCCTCCATTTACCTTGTTTTCTCACTAGATATCCCTCTAGAACCCTAAACCCTTTCTTAGGATCTTCCCCAAACTAATCTCAATCTCTTTCCTATGTTCTTGATACCTTCCATGTCCATTTGAGTCATTTCAAGCACTTCTGGCTACCTTAGAAAACACTTTGCTATCGCTATCTATTAGTAGGCCTAATTAGGCCTAATTGCATTAGGTCTATTTTCACTATTTTTGACTAAATACTGAAAATTATTCCACACAACCCTATGGAAGACCATATGATTCTAAAATATATCTCCTATCCCTTCTAGAATCCAAAGGTATAGTTCTTCAAGACACCCACAACCCTAATTTATTTCAGGCCCTAGTTTCTAGGCTATCTTTTAGGCTTCTAGACCAGTCACTGCAAATTGCAATCAGTTGGTCTTAAAACTTCACCCCAACTCTGGAAACCATTTGATCCTTCAAGGGGAAACTCCAGGGCTTTCACACATGCCAATAAGTTGTCCAAAATAGATCATGGGTGTACTATTTTAATCCAATCTTTGCCCTATCCTGGCTCACCTACTCCAAGCAGTCAGCCTAGGGCATCACTCCAAACCTAGGAGTTTAGTTGCAAGAAAAAAAATGAAAAAAAAAACATTATGTATAGACCCTAACATATCATTACAAGGTTTCATTCATTTTCAACCGTGTATGCTTAGGTTAGAGCCATTTTTGTTCCTGCAACTCTTTAAATGGAAGTTGCAGACACAATTACCTAAAACTAAGTGTAACTTTACAATCCCTACACTTGAAAAGAAAATTGAATATGAAAAAGAAATCTAAAACAAAACTCTACACTCCTATGGATTCAAATTGCACAATCCAATCGGTACAAGGTTGCAGAAATACTGCAAATGCAAGTAAAACTCAGAGAATTATCTGTACAGAATGCTCACACGTGCAGTCTATAACTAAAAATCCATTAGCCTTCTCAAATATTCAATCTATGATCAAATTCCAAATCATGGATTCTTACAATCTTCCAATCCCTCATTTTCAACTTCTTGCAAAATTTGCAAAAAGTTGCTTGAACAACTTTTGAAAGTTGCTAGAAAATTTTGAGCATTTCTTGGTCTTTGACAATTTTGGTCAACTCGATGCTGTTTGACCCATCCTAGGACCCTATTTAGGAAACTTAGGACCCTAGAGGATACCATAGCTCCTAGTTGCTCAAAATTAACAACTTTTACAACTTTAGACCATTTTGACAACATTTTGCACCTAGCAGCAACTTGTGCTCTTACAAACATAAATGAACAAGATTGGATCCAAATCTTATGGATATTATTACAAAACACATAAATGACCCCTAAATAAACCTAAACACCATCTAAGCAACCTTCAAGCCAAAATTATAGGTTCTCTACACCACTTATCCCCAATTATCACAACCACTTCCAATCAGTTTTCAAATGAGGTGACTGTTGGAGCACAAAAGGCAACTTTTTGCCAAAGTTGCAAAGTTGTCATGACAACTTTTGGAAATTTTAGAAATTTAGACTTCTAACCACATAATGACCTCAAAGGTGTTACATGAAAAATGACTCAAATAGACCCTCCATCACTTGGTCTTACTATTTTGGACCATTTGACCATATAGGTCCTAAATGTCCCTAAATGAGAATTCGGCCCAAAATTGGCCCAACCTTATTACATTCCAATTTCATGGGTTACATTATTGACCCATGGGGTCTTATTAAATTTTCACTAGTCTAAAATATGCCTAATGTTCTTTGGCCTTGGTCCAATTAGGTGGTGCTCCTGCACCATACTCCCTGGGCTAAAAAAGTCTCAAGTCCTCTTAGAGACCAAACGCTACAAATCTACACCATGCTTCTCTATATCTTCTTCTAACATACAAGTAGCATCTGATTCAGGTATCCCTTTCCACTTGACCAAGTGTTCATAATAGGTCTTGTGTCCACCCATCTCATATGCCCATGACTTAGTTTATCCTATCCATTCAAAAAATTAAGAGCATAATTGCTAGTGTAAACAATAAATTATTTGGGGAGTAAATAATGTCTCCATTTTTTCAAATCTTGAACCATTACATATAGTTCAAGGTCATAAGAAGAGTATTTCCTTTTTTCTTCACTGAGCTTCTCACTGAAAAACTCCACTAGCCTTCCTTCTTGGCTTAATATTGCTCCTATTATCATATTACTTGCATCACACTCTATGGTGAAGACCCTGTCAAAATTAGGTAACACCAATATAGGATACTTTTCCACCCTCTGTTTGAGGTATTCAAAACTCTGATCTACTCTATCAGTCCACACAAACTTCACCTTTCCTCCACCCTTGATGGTTTCTAGAATAGGGACACAGATATGGCTAAATTTTTTGATGAACTTTCTATAAAATGTGGTCATCCCATAAAAAATTATGAATTCTCCTATAGTCCTAGGACTAGGCCAATTCAAAATAGCCTCCACTTTAGAAGGGTCCATTTTCAAGTAACCCTTAAAGATCACAAATTCTAGGTAAACCCAATTCATGTTTCATGAATTCACATTTCTCAATGTTGATCGTTAAATTCTACTCATATAGTCTTCTCGAGAAAATCTCCAAGTGCCTAAGGTGCTCCTCCTTAGTCTTACTAAACACCAAAATATCGTCAAGGTACACCACCACAAACTTCCCTATGAACTCTTGCAAAACTTTATTCATCAACCTCATAAAAGTAATAGGGGCATTAGAGAGACCAAAAGGCATCACAAGCCACTCATATGATCCCTCATTAGTTTTGAAAGCATTCTTCCACTCATCCCCCTCTCTTATCCTTATCTGGTGGTATCCACTTTTTAAGTCAATCTTTGAGAATTAGGCGGCTCCTCCCAAATAGTCCATTAGGCCCTCCATTCTAGGAATAGGAAACTTTTATCTAATAGTTATCCTATTGATGAACCTATAATCGGTACATAGTCTCCATTTCCAATCCTTCTTTGGGTCTAAAACAATAGGCACTTCACAAGGGCTAAGGCTCTTTCTCACCAACCCTTTGTCAAGTAACTCTTGGACCTTCTTAGCTATTTCTTCATTCTATTGTGGGGTCATCCTATAGGCGGCTTTGTTGTGGAGGATAGATCGTAGTATCAAGTATATTTGGTGGCTAATGTATCTAATAGGTGGTAAGGAGTCTGACATATCTCCTACAATTACACCTTTGTACACTCCAATAGTTCCTGGACTTCCCTAAGAACCACTGCTTCTTCATCCTTCTTCTCTATATCCTTTGGTTTTAAGACCAAAGTAAACCCTATTTGACTCTCCTCCTATAGTACATCTATGAATTATTTTTCTCCCACCATCATCAAACTAGACCCCATCTACTTGGGACTCTCTCCCTCAATCAGTGATTGTATCTTATAGGTTACCCCATCCTTCTGAAAGGCATGGGATTTCATCTCTCCATCAAGATGAGCCTTCTTATCAAACTGCGAGGGACTACCAAGAAGGAGATGGAAAGAATCCATAGGAAGAATTTCACACAATTTTTTTCTTTATATCCCCCTATACTTAAATCTACCCATGTTTGTTCATTGACTAATACATGCTTCCCCTTGTTTAACCAAGACACCTTATATGGACAAGTATGGGATATCTTTTATAGCTTCAATTTGTTTTTTTCTTCCAAGGACACAATATTGTCTGTAGAACCAAAATCAATAATAAATTTAGCTATCTTACCTTGGATCTTGTAATTGATCTAGACTAAGGCCCTCCTTTGTGATGGTTATGACTTAACAGGCTCCATGAGAAAAGTTCTTCTAATCTTGAGGTTCTCCCCTACCTCTCAATCCAATTGTACCTCTGGTGAGGTCACACTCCTTGCACCATCCTTTACCAAAGTGTTTCTCATGTCACCACCTTGAGAAGATGAAGCCTTCTCTAGACACCTATAGGTTGGGTTCCCTATTTGATTGCACTTGTAGCTTCTCATGCACGAGAAATTGGATCCTCTCCCTAATCCACCAGACCTTCCTCTTCCATTAGGTCTCCTCCCTCTCTACCCTCATCAAATACTTGAGTCCCCAACTTTATCTCCTTTACCTGACTCTCCATGAGACCTATGACCTAAAATTCTTTCTCCAAAGCTACTCCTGCCTCTGAAATTTCTCCCTCCTTTACCTCTTTTACTTTTCTCACTTCTCTTCAATTTATCTTCTACCCTTAGGGCCAATTGGAAATACTTAGTTACTATTTATGGTGCCAAGATGCTAATCTCATCTTGGATGTTCATCCTTAGGACATTTAGATACTTGGCAACCTTCTATGATTCCTATTCTTGTCTCTTTGATCTGAAACAAAATCTGTGAAACTCCTCTATGTATTCACCAACATCAAGATCTTTTTTTCTGAGATTTTTCAACTTCCTATACATATGTACTTCATAATCAATGTGCATGAATTGTTGCTTGATTCTATCCCTCATCCTTTCCTAAGAAGTTATCATGTTTCTTCCTTGTTTGACTCTCTTGCCTTGTACGTAGTTCCACCATGTGAGGGAAGATCCTTTTAACCTTGCCTTTTCTAATTTGACACACTTGTCTTCAAGGACCTCTTTATTTTCAAAGTAGTTATTAAGGGCTTCAACCCAATCTATTACATCTTTTGCATCCATTCTTCCACTATACATAGGTAAGCCATATGTGGCATCCCTACTTACTGACTTTAAGGCATCCACAAATGTCTTATGATCTATAGGTAACTCTAATACCTATCTAGGGGCTTCCTTAGCTCCTTGTTACCCTTCTTAATCAGTGTCACACTCATACTCTTTGTCCTTGCCCTTTGATCTCTTCAACTCTCCAATTTTGGCTGCAAGGAACTTTTCAACCAACTTCTTCACTACATCTTGGGGCATATTTATGGGAGGAATTTTTCTAGCCTATGTCTCTAATCCTTCTTATGACATACACCAAGTGCACATCGTCCAAAAGATCTAAGTCCTGCTTTGATACCAATATGATGGGGAGGAAATAGATGGATCTAAAACCCTTGTTGGCTAAGATTTCAAAGACCTTGCTAACTCCAACCAAGCTCTCTGTCATGGTCCTCAAATCCAACCAAGTGCCTCAATACTTAATAGGGGCCCTATTATAAATTCTAAAGATCCTATATGTCCCCTTCCTTTAGAAAAATTATCAACACAAGTCACTTAGACTTTTGCACCCTTGAATGTTTTAGTGGCCTACACAACTGTTTAGGGGTTTTAATGGCCCACTAGACCAAACCAACATACTGACCCATAGATTGATGTTTTTGCAACCATACAAATCAGAAGAAATGGGATTCTAAGACCCAAATGCACCTTTCAATTAATATTCATATCTATGCCCTTGAATATGCATAATTGCAATTAGGTCTCCTAATCGGGTAATCAGGTAATAAATTTTGACTCCCAGATGATATAAGAAAACTAAGGGGATTTATAGATACCCTTTTGGGAGTTATAAATAATCCCTCAGATTTGAGTTCCCAAACAATTTGCAGACTACCCAATGAAAACTACTTCCAAAGGGCTAATAGGGATAATTAGGCCTCTTGCACAAGACTACTTAATAATAAATAATAATTAAAATATAAAAGAATATACATAAAATCTAAATTAAAATTAAATAAAAATATAATTGAAATATAAAAGAATTATAAATAAAATCTAAATTAAAATATAATTAAGTTTAATCAATGGTCAAGTGTTATTGCACTTTCTATTAGGCCTCTAGATCTTAGGTGGCTATCCCCATAGCGAGATCTTACATGGTATCATAGCTTGTTGAGCACTGTTAAATAGTTTTTTGAGAGAATTTTGGTGGGATTGGTGTTTTTGTGGCTTTTTATTGATAGGAATTATTGAATCTTGCTAGGAAAAATAGGAGGCTACCATTGGATTTACAAGGTTGTTTTCACTCAAAATCACCTTTTCTTTTGTTCAAATCAGACATAAGACATCAAATCTACAAGTTTTTTAAGGTGTATACTGACGAGTATAATAATACATGTCTTTTTTTTATAATCTTGGTTTAGATTTTATACTATTTTAACAAACTTTATCAAAACCTTTTATACTTGAACATATGTTGATAGACTTATAATGGTGTCTGATATATAATATAATAATATATGATATGATATATAGATTTTGTGCAATTTGATGATTAATTTTAATTCTATGATGCTTTAGATAAAAATGGAATGTATGTCTACTTTCTCTATTTATTGAGTAACATGCAAATTCCTGGAAGGAGTCATTCATGTAATATGGTAGAACAATTATTTTGTCATAATTATGTGGAAAGAGTCAAGACAGTGCTCGATGGAGTAGTCCCGCTGAAACGATTATATTTTGCTACTCTCGCATGCAAAAAGAGTAAAGCCTTTATAAAGTTGACAATAATTATCTATTTAATGTCAATCGTGTTCGTGTAAAATAACATGATCTTTGATGAAGAGCTTGAATTCTATTTGGACTCAATGTTGACGTGATTTCCCCTTTCTAAAAGAGAATTTATTAAATAATATTTAAATATAAAAATGAATAAATAAATTACAAGAGAAAAATTTGTAAAAAGTATGTTCCCTTTCTAAAACAGGATTTAATAATAAATAATAATTAAAATATAAATTAAAATTAAATTAAAATATAAAAGAAATATAAATTAAAATATAATTGAAAAATAAAAAAATTATAAATAAAATCTAAATTAAAGAGGATGTTACTCTTTCGTAATCATTCTTGTCCTAATATGAAAAATGGCTCTGCTACGGACTGTGATCTCGAATGCGAACCTAGAAAGGCAGGAATATTTTTTTTAGAAAAACCAAATACGTGATGTCATGCCCTGCTAGGGAACTAGGAATAAAATTGAAAGATTACTAAGCTAGGAATCTTTATAGAGTTGTAAACATTTTTTTTTATTAAGAAGTTCTAAGGTTACAAATTTCATTTACAAATTCTTCCTAGGTTCCCAACCGAACAAGACTTACCATTAATTTTATTACTAAGGAAAGACATTAGGATTCATAAATTTCATCATATCATATTTAACTAACATATCTATTCTCATGAGTATCTACCCATCTAACTCATTTTAACACTCACTTCTAAGATTCAAGATCTCTTTTCTTTTCAAACTTTAAAGGAAACATGCATACAAAAATGAGCTTTCCTAATAACTATTCCATGCCATTTAGAAATAAATAATCATTGCATTTACAATATCAATATAACAAATTCTTTTACTCTCTCTTTTATAATCATAATGTATCATAAATCTGACATGTTTTCCATAAACATAAATCATTTCTTTTTTGAATAAATACATTCTTTACATAGAAAGATAATTCATCCCTTTTCCCTATTCCTAAAGCTACCCATCCCATTACATAAATTTGGAATATATCAAATATTATTTACATTCATCTCCTCTTGGGAGGCTACATCAATAAAATATCATTACATTTCTAACAACAAGGAACATTAAGAAAGTCTTCATCTTCCGCAAGTCTGGAGAAAGCACAAGAAAGGTCCATCCACAACTCTACGAACAATACCTCGATAAAATATTTACCACCCAACCACGTGGATATACAAAAAGGATCCACTCCCCTGTGCTAGGAGATAAACACCATGATCCACACAAGAAGGTGATAACTAGGCCATTTCTAAGGAGAAGCTAGTGCATTTCCCCAAAACATAATTTGAAAACATAATAAGAATACAAAGACATGAATCACATTGGTAGGAACTCTAAGACACACTAGGTGAGTGTCATCACATAGCCCTCATCACTTGGGTTACCCTGGTTAGCCACTCTGGGCCTTGGATCCCAAGAAGGCACATGAGGAACCAAACATCTCTCATAGGGACGAGACAGTTTGATTGTGCTATTGCAATAGCACCTTCTCCCACTCCCATACATAGCCTATACTAGCACTACCGACATGGGAGAGGCTTATCTTAGTTAATGTGTAGTTCCCTTCCCATAAATTATTATAGTTATCACTGGATTACACAACTCCATAGTGGGTTACCCTGGTACTAGCCACTTAGGGCCCCGACCCCTAGTGTGAGCCACTCACCTAATGTTCCTAGATTTCCTACCTCTAACAATCTCATCAAAAACACATAAAGATAAGCATCATAGGTGTACACGATTTCATAACATCCATATGGAACATAAAGAAAGTTACACAAGGTTTCTAGGGCACTTGAAACAACCCTAACCCTAATCAGGGTTCCCAAACTATCCAAAACTTATGATAAATTTTCAAATGATCATAAACATAATACCATATGAAAATCAAGTATTCTACAAGTTTGAACAACCTCTAGGGCCAACCCCGGGTCAAAACCAAACCATAAACCTTTCCGAAAACCCTAAAAATAAAACTGGAAGAGTCCTGCGCAGGTGGTAACCTAAGCTGCACAGGTGGTACAACCTACGTAGGTGGGGCTTCTACATAGGTGGTCACACATCCTATGTAGGAGGTGCTCAGTTTTGTGCAGGTGGTCAGGATTGTGTGCACTAAGGACAACAACCTCTAGATTTGACCTTTCGGGTAAAAATTGATAAGATGGACGTCTGGAAAGAAGAATCAAAGAGATACCTAGTTGAGATCCCTCAGTTCACCTCCCAAAACATCCCTCAAACCCATCCTACCTTTGTGGTAAACATGTTTATTTCTTGCCCATAGGTGCAAGGTGCAGAAAGGTGACCACCAGAAACATTATTCTAACAAGAAAAAAGTCTACATAACATCAATATAAGGAGGTTCTATCTAAAAGCCAATACATTTTAGGGTGACAATCCACAAAGAGGGACAGATAAATGATAGTACATAAACATTATCCATCATAAGGTATTCATTCATTATTTAATTCATACAAGAAGGAATAATATCAAAATCAATCCTAAAAGATTTCCATTGATCACATAACTATAGCAGACAGTAAGAAAACCACATCGAAACATAGCAATCACATGAACATGATTCTCTTTCTGGGTAGAGCCTACCTAGATTCCTGCAGAGAAACCTTTGAAAGAAATTCCAATCCCACCCCAGCCAATCCTAATCTCTTCAAGCCTTCCGATCACAGAGATACCTTCTCAAAGCTTCCTCTAACCTTTCTAATAGATTCAGTTGTATAGTTTTCCATGCATATTATCTCTGTTTTCTTCCCAACTCCTTATTTCCAAAAACTCCTTTCATAAATATGTTACAGGATTGGTTGCATAGGAAGTTTCAACCGATACAACCATCCACAACCATTTTTTTGGTTATTATTTTAGAATTTGATAGTTTTTAGATAAATTAATGTGTAGATAGTTTCCCGAGAATGCTTTTAGTTTATTTAGCACTTCAGTTACTATTGTTTTATTTTTTGTTGTAAGTAAATTATTTTATTTTATTCTCACTTTCACTTTAGATAAAGATTAGTTACTTTCTCTCTTTAAGTAATTTACCTTTATGAAGTGGATTTAATTACACACAATAGCTAATCCCTTCATTATAATTACAAGGAAAATAAATAAATAAATACATCTGTCCTATGCTGCAATAATGTATTCCCTGATCTGCTCTACCTGTTGTTCCATATATCGCAACATCTTTGGACCAAGGAGTACCCTGTCTTCCAATTGATCCTAGCTCAAAGGGGTGCGGCATGGATGACCATACAAGGCCTAAAATGGGGACATCCTGATGGAGCTATGGTATCCATTATTATAAAAAAACTCCACCAAGTATAAGTAATCCTCCCAAAGGGCCTGCCTATCCATAGCATACATCCTGAGCATATCTTCAAGAACCAAACCCTCTCGGTCTGCCCATCAATTTCTGGATGATAGGCTAAGCTAAATTTGAGCTGAGTCCCTAATTCTTGCTGGAGGGAAGTCCAAAGTGAGGATGTGAAAACTGGATCTTGATCAGAAATGATCTTTCTAGGGATTCCATGAAGTCTTACTATATCCTTAAAAAATACTCTAGCTACTAATGCTGCTATGTATGAGGACTGCATGGGAGTGAAATGGGCTACCTTTGTAAGTTTGTCAACCGTAACCATGATAACATCATGTCTTCATGGGATAACTAGAATTCCTATAATGAAATCCATGGAGATAATGTCCCATTTCCATTATGGGACAAGATGGGGTTGCGGGAGACCTGCCGAATGTTGATGCTCCGCCTTCTCTGACATTCTAGGCACCTTGCCACATAATCTGCTATATCCCTCTTCATACTTGACCAATAGTACAACTGGCAGGTTAGAGAATATTTTCTTCACTCCTGGATGAGATTAATAGGGTGCTCTATGGATTTGTGCTAAGATAAATGTGCAAAGGTAACCCGATATAGGCACATAAATTTTATCTTGATATCATCGTAGCTCATTAGGATCCAATGAATACCCTGTGAAGCACCCCTCTCCTTAACCTCTTTATATGATGAATATATAGTGAGGGTTTGATGGATTCATCTTCCTAAGTCCGTGTTGAGGGAGAGTGTTGATACGGCATGCCTGCGCTAGCTCAGAGCATCATCCACCATATTTGTTTTCCGCTGGATATACTTAACCTCAAAATCATATTCACATAATAATTCCATCCACCTGCGTTGTCTAGCATTGATGTTAGGTTGAGTGAAAATATATTGAAGACTACGGTGATCTGTATGGAGTTCAAAATTGTGCCCTAACAAGAAGTGTCTCCATTTCACTAAGGCATGAACAACTGCTGCCAATTCAATGTCATGGGTGAGGTAGTTAAGTTCATGGTATTTTATCTTTCGAGACTCATAAGTGATAAATTTTCCTTCCTAAATAAGGACTACCCCAATCCCTTTTAGAGAAGCATCAGTAAAAACCACAAAGTTTCCTGATGGTTTTGGATCTATCAAGATGGGTGCACTGGTCAAATTTTATTTCAAACATTGAAAGGAATCCTCACACTTCTCTGACCAAATAAATTTCTTCCCCTTTCTCTGCAAGGAAGTGATAGGGTGAGCTATCTGGGAAAATCCTTTGACAAAACACCGGTAATACCTTGCAAGTCCCATAAAGCTACGGATCTTAGAGACATTATTTGGAGTTGGCCATTCCACTATGGCCTGAATCTTTGTTGGGTCAACTGCAATGCCATTCCCCGAGATGACATGACCCAAATATTTAACCTCTATCTGGAAAAACTCACATTTTTTCAGGATTAGCATAAAGTTGGTTTTATCTTAAACATTGCAACACTTGGCAAAGATGGTCTTTGTGCTCCTTAATTGTTTTGCAGAACACTAAGATGTCATCCAAGAATACTATCACAAATTTATCCAAATAGGTTTTGAACACCCCGCTCATCAAGCTCATAAATAGAGAGGGAGCATTAGTTAGCCCAAATGGTACTATTGTGAACTCATAGTGACCATACCTTGTACGAAAAGCTACATGGTGAATATCAACCTCATGAATTCTCAGTTGGTGGTAGCCTAATTTAAGGTCAATCTTTGAAAAGACTTTGGCCCCTTTCATTTGATCAAATAGGTCGTCAATGTGAGGCAAAGGATATCAATTCTTAATGGTGACTTTATTTAGCTGTCGCTAATAAATGCACAATTGGAGAGACCCATCATTCTTCTTAATGAATATTACTGGGGAACCCCATGGGGAAACACTGGGTCTGATGAACCCTTTTCCCAAAAGTTCTTCTAATTGCAACTTAAGTTCCCCAAGTTCCTGTGTGGTCATGCAGTATGGAGCTTTAGAGATTTGTTCTGCTCCTGGTACAAGATCTATTCAGAAATCAATGTCCCTTTTAGGAAGCATTCTAGGAATTTATTTGGGAAAAACATCTGCAAATTCCTAAAGTAAGGGGTGATCAAGAGTCACATTCTTACTTTCCTCTTCTTCCAAGTCATTAACTGAGACTGCAAACAACTGGCATCCTTTACGCATACATTTCTTGAGTTGCATTACAGATATCATGCAGAGGGAGATGGGTTGTTGAACCCCAAAAATCTTTCTCTTTTGTCCTACATCATCAGAAAATTGGATACTTTTCTCTTTAAAATCTATGATGGCTTCATGAGCCTCTAACCAGTCTATTCCCAAGACTACCCCATAAGAGCCTAAGGGAATCACTCGAAGGTATAAAAGGGTAGAAAAAGGTGTGAGTGCTAACTCAAAATTATGGATACAGGAGTCAGAGGCTATCCTTGCCTCAGAGGCTAGCTCAACCTACCACTTATCTTCCTACTTCTATCAGCCCACATTGCTTAACTAGAGAAGGCAAAATAAAGGAATTGGTAGCTCCCAAATCAAACAAAATAGTGGTAGAAATACCCCCTAACAAAACTAGAGTTTCAATGACTAAGCCCTGATGTCCTACTTGCTTCTGATCCAACATGGAAAACACCCTGTGAGATCTACTTGCATCCCCTACAGTGGGTCCTGAGGCGGCCTATTTATAACTAGAAGCTGATGTTGATTTTTGAGGATAGTTTACTACAATATGACCATCTTGTCCACAAGAGTAACACCTTGTATTTCTAACAAAGATTTTCCCAGAGCCATGATGACTTGACTTATGAACAATACCTTGACTACCATTCTGTTGTGTACTTTGTGCTAGTTGAGAATTTGAATGGCGCTTGTTACGCTGCCAGTTGCAGGAGTAGTTTCCTGACTGAGACCAACCATTTTTGTTGTTATAAGAGAATTTTTTTTCTATGGGTTTTGACTTTCCTTAGATGAGGAAGGATAGTTTTTAGGGATGGATGCTCCCTAATACTGATTCCCTTTGTACTCTAACCTAGATTGAGGGGTATTACCCCCTTGGTTGATCATCTAACCTCCTAAACCTAAGGCTGCATTCTATTCAACAATACAAGCTTTAATGACCGCTTCATTAACGGACTGAGGCTAGAATACCTGCACTTGGCCAGAAAATAGAATATTGAGTCCTCTAAGGAAGTGTTGTGTAAGCATGGATTCATCATCCTTATATCTAGAATAAGGCTTGAGTTTGAAGAAACATCGTTCATAATCATCAACTGACATTGTTAACTGCCTTAAATTATGAAATTCTTCTTCCCTCCAACGCCTCCAATGGTCAGACAAAAATCAAGCTCTGAAGATTTCTAGGAATAATTCCCAAGACAAGGTGGCTATGTCAATGTGCAATTTCTCTTTCTTTGTTTCCCACCAAGTAGAGGCAAAGTCCCTAAGGTGAATAACAGAAACCAAGATTTGGTGTTACTATGGTACAGATGTATGGAAAATAACCTTTCCAAATCAAGTAACCATGTTTCAGCGGCAACACCACTCTGTGTTTTCCTAAATGGGGTAGGGCTTTCTCTAAAGAGATACCACATGTGAGAAGCTCACAAAGCATCCTCCTCTATAGCTAGATTCCTTCTTCTAGGTCTCCTTTCCCTTTCCTTGTCATGGTGGTGAGAGACATTAGACTCATCCCGATGATCCCTATCCTATCCTGCATCTAGTCTTTGCAATATTTGTTGCAACAATTCCTGCATCTGAGCTCCCTGAAAATCCCCTACGTAGCTATCAGATTGTTCCCAACTTCCTTCCTCCTCAAACTGCTCTTCCTCTTGAGGCCCTTCCTGGTGAGATCTTGGAGGAGTGTTTTGGACACCCCTTCTATCACAGGTAAATGGAGGCATCTTGGAATATAGAAGGAAAGAGATAAGTCTATAGGTTCTAATCCTAACCCTGGGTTCATGGTTTAATGATGGGTGCAAAACTCTAAGCTTAATGAGCCAATATTGCCTATGTTCTAGTGTGAAAACCTAGGGCTCTAATACCAAGTTGTCATGCCCCACCAGGGAACCAGGAAGAAACTTGAAAGATTATTAAGCTAGGAATCTTTATAGAGTTGTAAACATTTTTTTTTTATTAAGAAGTTCTAAGGCTACAAATTTGATTTACAAATTCTTCCTAGGTTCCCAACTAAACAAGACTTACCATTACTTTTATTATTAAGGAAAGACATTAGGATTAATATTTATTTCATCATATCATATTTAACTAACATATCTATTCTCATGAGTATCTACCTATCTAACTCATTTTAACACTAACTTCTAAGATTCAAGATCTCTTTTCTATTTAAACTTTAAAGGAAACATGCATACAAAAATGAGCTTTCTTAATAACCATTCCATGCCATTTAGAATTAAATAATCACTGCATTTACAATATCAATATAACAAATTCTTTTACTCTCTTTTATAATCATAATGTATCATAAATCTGACATGTTTTCCATAAACATAAATAATTTCTTTTCTGAATAAACACATTCTTTACATAGAAAGATAATTCATCCCTTTTCCCTATTCCTAAAGCTACCCATCCCATTACATCAATTTGGAATATATCAAATATTATTTACATTCATCTCTTGTTGGGAGGCTACATCAATAAAATATCATTTCATTGATAACAACAAGGAACATTAAGAAAGTCTTTGTCTTCCGCAGGTCCAGAGAAAGCACAAGATAGGTCCATCCACAACTCTACAAACAATACCTAGATAAAATATCTACCACCCAACCATGTGGATATCCAAAGAGAATCCACTCCCCCGTGCTAGGAGATAAACACCATGATCCATGCAAGAAGGTGATAACTAGGCCATTTCTAAAGAGAGGCTAGTGCGTTTCCCCAAAACATAATTTGCAAACATAAGAAGAATACAAAGACATGAATCACATTGGTAGGAACTCTAAGACACACTAGGTGAGTGAAATCACATAGCTCTCACCCCTTGGGTTACCCTGGTAAGCCACTTTGGGCCCTGACCCCCAAGTAGGCACATGTGGAACCGAACATCTCTCATAGGGATTAGACTGTCTGATTGTGCTATCACAATAGCACCTTCTCCCACTCCCATCTATAGCCTATATTAGCACTACTGTCATGGGAAAGGCTTATCTTAGTTAATGTGTATTTCACTTCCCATAAATTATTATAGTTATCACTTGATTACACAACTCCACAGTGGGTTACCCTGGTACTAGCCACTTAGGGCCCCAACCCCCATTGCGAGCCACTCACCTAATGTTCCTAGATTTCCTACCTCTAACAATCTCATAAAAAACACATAAAGATAAGCATCATAGGTGTACAATATTTCATAACATCCATATGGAACATAAAGAAAGTTACACAAGGTTTCTAGGGCACTTGAAACAACCCTAACCCTAATCAGGGTTCCCAAACTATCCAAAACTTATGATAAGTTTCCAAATGATCGTAAAAATAATACCATATGAAAATCAAGTATTCTACAAGTTTGAACAACCTATAGGCCAACCCTGGGTCAAAACCAAACCCTAAACCCTTCTGAAAACCCTAAAAATCAAACTGGAATAGTCCTGCACAGGTGATAACCTAAGCTGTGTAGGTGGTACAACCTGTGCAGGTGGTGCCCAGTTCTGCATAGGTGGTTAGGACTGTGTGCACTAAGGACATGAATCTCCAAATTTGACCTCTCAGGTAAAATTGGGTAAGATGGAGGTCTGGAAAGTAGAATCACAGAGATACCGAGTTGAGATCCCTTAGTTCTGCTTCCAAAACATACCTCAAACCCATCCTACCTTCATGGTAAACATGTTTAGTTCCTGCCCATAGGTGCAAGGTGTAGAAAGGTGACCACTAGAAACATTATTTTAACAAGACAAAAGTCTGCATAACATCAACAGAAGGAGGTTCTATCTAAAAGCCAATACATTTTAAGGTGACAATCCACAAAGAGGGACAGATAAATGATAGTACATAAACATTATCCATCATAAGGTATTCATTCATTACTTAATTCATACAAGAAGGCATAATATCAAAATTAGTCCTAAACGATTTCCATTGATCACATAACTATAGCAGACAGTAAGACAACCACATCAAAACATAGCAATCACATGAACAAGATTCTCTTTCTGGGTAGAGCCTACCTGGAGTCCTGCGGAGAAACCTTTGAAAGAAATTCCAATCCCACCCCAGCCAAGCCTAATCTCCTCAAGCCTTCCGATCACAAAGATACCTTCTCAAAGCTTACTCTAACCTTTCTAATAGATTTAGATGTATAGTTTTCCATGCATATTATCTTTGTTTTCTTCCTAACTCCTTATTTCCAAAAACTCCTTTCATAAATATGTTGCGGGATTGGTTGCACGGGAAGTGTCAACTGATACAACCATCCACAACCATTTTTTTGGTTATTAGTTTAGACTTTGATAGTTTTTAGATAAATTAATGTGTAGATAGTTTCCCGAGAATGCTTTTAGTTTATTTAGCACTTTAGTTACTATTGTTTTATTTTATGTTGTAAGTAAATTATTTTATTTTATTCTCACTTTCACTTTAGATAAAATTAGTTACTTTCTCTCTTTAAGTAATTTACCTTTATGAAGTGGATTTAATTACACACAATAGTTAATCCCTTCGTTATAATTACAAGGCAAATAAATAAATAAATACATAAACACTCATATTAAAATATTTATATAAACATATTAATATAAACATATATATAGACATATGCATATGTGTGAACCCATATGCTTATGTGTATATATATCCATGCAATTATTATTATTATAATCATGTAATAACGAATACACTAAGAAAAAGGCTTATTACCATGTATTTAGATCCATAATACCCTCAAATTATTACTAACCGATAAACCAACCACAAAACAATATTCACCTAGTCCTAAGGACCATGACTAATATCCATAATCAAAGGAAAAATCCAAAAAGACCCAACCTGGGAGTAAGGATCAGGGCTAGGCTTAGTCTTGCGGAACTTGATGTTTTATCCATCACAACAACGATTGAGGATTTAGAGAGCACACTTAGACGTATGGAGCCAAGTGGAGACGATGCTCAGGATCTGCAATCCTGCTTCACCGAGAAGAGATACATGTGCATATAAACATAAATAAATAAATAAATAAATAAATAAATATATATAAATAAATA
>MU227896.1:1253262-1268408 GCA_018584345.1 Thuja plicata
TTGAGAAAGACTCACAAATGATTAGACATACTACCTTGTAGTAGGTATATTCCAGATGCCTTACAAATGAACTATACTAGAGCACAAACCACAGTCAAAAGAGACAAGACAATAATGAATAGGAACTACACTATATTCTCATTAATCTGAGTTGTTTCTAGATATCTAGACAATAAACAGAAGAAGTAAACATGAAAAAGAAGCAAGCTTTATAAATAAAATCTCCAAACAAATGGTAACCTGCTATGGGCATCTGCAGGAAAAAACCAAAATAGAGCAGAGGAAAGGAACCCTTACAACTGAGAAAAGAAAGAAAGATATAGAAGAAGGAGAAACCCTAAAAATTATGAGTAATTGACACATGTCTCCCTTCAAATCTGATCTGCATTCATCTTTCCAAAAATATATGATTGATTTAATCAATTTTCAACTCCACCTGCCTGAGAAAACATCTGATATGTCTTTAAAACACCTCTTTCCTTTTCCCACTGAAAAAGTTTTCAATCTGATCTCATCTGCAAAATATCTCTGAAAATCTGTCACATTTCCCTTTAAAAATATCTGATTTATCCATTAAATTGTCATTAATGGTCTTTAATGTTTGTAGACATTGCTTGTTCCTTTAGTCAATATTATCATTCTTCTGGAAGGAAATCCAATCTTATTCCCCATCTGGTTCACAGATGAAACTTAACTCATGCATCTAGAACAAAATCTGATTTCTTTGCAACATAAATGCCTTTACAAACTTGTCTTGACACTTCTAACTGGCAAACATTAAATCCCTATCTGCATCCATTATGAGTAGAATGAAATCAAATCTGAATTTACTATAGCTTCCCGGATACATCTGCCCTATTTGTCATTAATGACCTCCGAAGAGAAAACTGAATACTGCTTTTTTCCTCTGAGAGCTGTGCAAAAATAACCTACAAAAATGGATTCTTCGTCTCGAGATGATTCCAACAGTATATAATACTTGATATTTTAGACCAAATTTGAGCCCTGGACAGCCGTTTGAAAATCAGGTCTCTGCTTGCAACTGAGCATAAATTTTTCAATTTCTCCATATAGCTGAACTATAGAAAAATAAAGATTTTTCCATTTGCCTTAAAAGAAATTATTTTATATGCCACACATGTGGGCCCACTGCCACGTGGCAGTCCCTCATTGGCCATTAAAAACTATGCTCAACTTATTTTAACATTAAATGCATCTGGCGACCATGCGACGACCTCAGTCTCTAAGTCGTGAGTCATTTTCCTCCTCTGGCTACATTCCTAGGTGACCTGGCGACTTGTAGCTAACTCCCTGTCGCGACAGCTTCCTTTGGCATCTGGCTACCTCGTGACTAACCGCTAGCGGTCAGTCGCCAAGTCTCTGAACTATGGCAGTTAACTATGATTTCTCTCCTGACTGGGCGACTGGGGCATTCGGCGACTGGGCGACCATCTAGATTCGGCGACATCGCGACCATGTGCACTGTTCATTTTTGTCAAAATTTCCTTACCTGCATTTTTGGGCATAGAAATCGAGGCAGTCAGATAGGGCGCATGGGCAGATAGCCTTCTCTTTCATCTTCAAACTTGTATGTTTGCATTTTAGCTTATAAACATTTCAGTTTTCTACTGTAGGATGAATATGGGACAATTTGTTTTCATGGTTTAAAGCCATTTTCAAAATTTGTATTGAAATACTGTGTATGGCCTCTCAAATTCAACCCCCAGCCCTCAAAGGCCTGCCAAGAGCCTCTAGGCTCTTATTCTTATACTGGAAGTTAGTGTTTTTGTATATAAACATGAAAAAAGTCCTTTGCACAGTGAATATGGGACATTTAAAATACACTGTTTTTTCAACTTCCTGGGCTTCTCTTCAAAACTGCTCACAAATTACATATTTTATCTGCAAATGGACACCATAGATCTGTTCTAAAAGTCAAAATGCCCCTTGCTGTGGAGTCAAATCTGCAGATTACATTTAAAATCACTCAAAAAACTTCAAACTTCAACACAAAAAACCATGGAAGCAGCTGGAAATTGGAATTTTGCAATGTCTGTATCTTAAATTGTTTGTGCACCTAATATTTGCAATGTATTTCTCATAGAAAACACCTCCAATGCCACTTGTGCAGACTTCATCTGGGAACTTGGCTTTACATCAGCCAATGGCATCCATGTTTCCCCCAAAAATAGCACTGTCTTTTCTTTGGTTTTAAATCTGCAAAACATATTAAGCATCATCATCCAAGATCTGCGCAAACTTCTCTTTGCTGAAAACTATGCATTTGATGTATTTGGTCACCCCTCCTTTGGTAAATTCTGTTCAAACAATTCACATGCTCTGTCTACACTGCTGCTGCGCTGACTTCTGGCAATGAAAGACAAAGACACTACCCTCAAAAAATAGCGCAAGCTCTCCCTTCATTGGTATGAGTCATTTCAACCTTCCAATTCTTTTAGCAGCGTAGACCTCCTCATTGTTTGCAATTTTGCTACTGTTTAAAACATAATACATCCTCTTTATTTCCCAATATACTACGCAGCCCATCATGCATTTAATATGCTTAATATCTTTGAAATCTCCTTCATGTTATAGTTGCACAAACTTCTGATAATGCTGGATTAGAAATTAGTTTATTAATACAAACATACTTCCTCTTTCACAAATGCATAAACATGTGCCTCTTGTATTTAAAGTTGACTTAAAACTTTTACCATCCATTAACTCCCTGTATATGCTTTGACTACTATGTAAGAATAGCGGTCACTTGGCTTCAAAAAGAAAGACATTCCAGTCGGGATGAGCATTGATCCATGTTGAATTGCACTTTGATTCGTTATCGATCTCCAGATATATTGACGTTCTTTAATAGAAAATATCCCAAAAAGAGGGACCCATGAATTGGACTAAATCCGAGACTGATAATTGCAATAAAATCATCAACAATTGAGGTTGCACATAGAGTCCCTTGTCCGTAGCCATTACTTGCAACCCCGGTCACTTAAAATGATCCACCACACAAGGGCAATGAAACATTGATTTGGCAATGATTTAACAACTTTTCACCTTTCCGCAAACCTAACACATTTAATGGCAACTGACCCCTGGGGCTGCCTTTGAAAACTGACATAATGATTTGATCAAACCTTACCCTCTGACAGGCACATTMTYTGATCTATAAACTATCATTCCCCAAAATGGCGTCTCATGACTGTACCCGAGTCAAAAAATATTAACCTTTGAWAYTGCCATTTCTATTCTATTCCTGCAAACATAYTGTCAAAAAATGATTTTTAATCGCCGTAATTRATTTTAAAAGGATGACAAATGGATTAATAGGGGGCTCAAATCCAAACTGGAAGTAGTGTGTCAGCTTTGCAAGACAATGCAAAAATAAATTCGTCAAAAGAATCAATCGGCCAAAAGTTATTCACTGGTAAAGTAGGGCATTTCGCAAACTTAACTCTTTTCCGCACTGCAAACTGAACAAACTGCCTTTGAAACTGAACTCATAGGGTCATCAAAAAGATCTTCTAGAAACCCAACCTCTGGAGCTTGATTGAATGTGATATGTAGGACATGACCCCTCAGTTGTCTTCCTCTGAAAAGAAACTTCTGAACTGATACCGATCTGCAAAGATAGCACTTTTAACACTTCCTGAATTTTAACACAGTAAATATGCAGAAATCGGGTTCGGAATCGTCACAGAAAAGTGATCTACTGGATTGGTCAAGGTTTGGGAATCTGCATATGGGTTCATTGCTAGGTCTATAATGTAGGTTAACCTTCAATTATCCAAAATGTTCACTCGGGTATAGACTTTCAAAAGCTCAAAGTAGGTCACTTACCAATTATGAACTTGAAAACACAGGAAATCAGATTTAATCACTGTCAGAATGGTTCTTGAAAACTTGTCATCTGATTTTGTAAAGATCTGCAGACTGGAACATATGGAGTGTGTGACCATTGGAACACAGTACAAAAGTAATTTTCTCAATTGGGTGAATTGGTCAAAAGTTATAACACGTCAAACTGGGCTATTAAGATTTCTAGGCAGGACAAGAATGCAGACAATTCATGGACAACCAACTTTGGGAAGTATGAAAACTTATCAAACAGATTCGGAATGACCTGAGATCTAAAACATAAGTTCTCTGATATGCATGGAATACATTCCCAAAGTGATGGCCTATGAAACTCAACAGGGTGTAAGATACTCAGAGGCAAAGTAGGCTCCGGACAGCAAATTGATGCATTAAGCAACATGCAGATTTAGGTGACCCCCTCAAAATGACTACTCCCTAAACATGTCAGAATTGGAAATACGGAGCTGGGACCCACTGCATATGTCAAATGGAAGGCATTAAAGCCTCTTCCAAATTTGTATCTCACGAAAATCATCCGGGCACCATTTTCAATCACTCCAACTGAGCCTTCTTACACAATTTTAAAGGTATTCACTTTTGCTTGTCTGAAAATTTTAACATGGTCACTCCAAATTTGTTGCAAATTTAGGAGTACCAACAGTTGCATTGTCCTGTCACTCAGGGAAGGTGTCAGGTTCTTCAATGTAGAAATTTTTTTTGTAATCTTCTGGTTCCTTTATTCTTTCCTCATCATTTTTCTCAGCAAATTCATCCACTTTAACATTTGCACTTTCAATGATTTTGTTAGAGGAGTTATTCAAACATTTATAAGCTTTTCTTTTAGTAGAATATCTGAGATATATTCCTTCATCACTTTTAGAGTCAAGTTTCCCATTTCTATCATCTTACAATATATAACATTGACTTCCAAAAATTCTAAAGTAACTCACATTTGGGGTGTATCCATACCATAGCCCATAAGGTTTCTCATTGGCGTCTTTCTTCAATTGAACTCAGTTTAGTGTATAGACAACAATACTTACAGCTTCTCTCCAAAATGTTTGTGTGATGCCTGTTTCAATCATTAGTGTTCTAGCACAATCAACAATTGATCTATTCCTCCTTTCAGCAATCCCATTTTTCTGTGGTGTTCTCGGTGCAAAAACCTATCTTGTAATCCCATGCTCATTACAAACATTAGTAAATTCATTAGAAATAAATTCTCCTCCTCTATCTGATCTTAAACATTTTAGTTCTTTTCCACTTTGCTTTTCAACTTTAGCTATATACCATTTTAACATCTTAAATGCTTCATATTTCTCTTTTAAGAACATAACAGTCATCATCCTAGAATATTCATCAACAAATAGAATAAAGTATCTATCACCATAATAGCTCTTTGTTCTCATTGGTCCACATAGGTCAGTATGGACTAACTCTAGAATAGCATTAGATGTGTATATTTTTATTTTGAAACTAAACTTTGTCATTTTCCCTTTTTGACAATTCTTGCACATAACATGGTTGGGCTTTGAAATACTTGGTAAGCCTCCTACTTTTCTTTTCTTACTTATCTTAACCATGTTGTCGAAATTCACATGAGATAACCTTTTATGCCACAACCAAACATCTTCATTTCTAGCCAATAAACAAGTGGTCTCAATATCATCAAGGTAGAATAGATTACCATTTTTTTGTTCACCAGTACCAATCAAATTTCTTGTTCCATTATAGATCTTTTCCTTTTTGTTGTCAAATGCAACTCGGTGTCCTATATTTTTCAGCTATGAAACACTCAATAAATTATATTTAAATCCTTTCACCCAATATGTATTTTCACATCTGATTAGATTATTCAACATGATGGTTCATTTTCCTTCAACTCAGAAAGGTGACTCATTACCCATCCTAACTGATCCATCATTATAATATCTAAAAGTTTCAAACTTTTCTTTATCTCCAGTCATGTGAGGAGTACAACCACTATCAATAATTCAGACATCATTTTTGCTAACTTTAGATATGAGTGCAGTTTCAACATACCTTTCTTCTTCGTCTGAATCATCCTTCATAGCAACAAATACTACCTCAACATCTTCATCAAAGTCACTAGTAGAATTTTCAACTTTGTTCTCAACCAGGTAACAAGCTTTCTTTCCTTTGTCCCTGTATTCTTGATTATCTCTTCTGTCATAGTGTCGGTTGCTTTTTTAGTCTCGGTCATCACTTCTATTATACTTCTTTTCATAAGATATGTCATTGTTTCTTTAATCCTTTCTCTTGTTCGGGCATCTAGTAGCAAAATGTCCAATTTCTTTGCAATTAAAACAAACCAATGGTAATTTACCTTTGTATCTTCCTTTACCTCTATGTAATCTTCTAGCCATTAGTGCTTCAAGTTCATCAAGTTCTTGTTCATCACTATCACTGTCACTATCATTTCTCATAGTGTGTTTGTTACTAGATTTTCTTATTTTTAGAGAAGATTTGAATGCAAACTCAATGGTTGGTAAGAAATTGTTATCATAGTTGTTCATCTCAAATGAAATAAGTCTACCAATAAAAATATCAAGAGTAATATTTTTAATAGCTACTGCTCTCATTTATTGAATTGCAGATACTCTAATAGCATAAACAGGCAGTAAGGTTCTCAAAATTTTACTTACAACTATTTCTTCTTCAAGTACTCCTCCTACTCCTCGGATAGCATTAACAACTTCTTTGATTCTAGCACTATACTGAGTGATGTTATCTCCTTCTTTCATTTTTAGGTCATCAAAATTTCCTCTTAGGCTTTCAACTTTAGCTCTCAGCACATTTTCATCTCCTCCATGTACTAGCTTTACATTTTCTTTGCAGTGGTGCATGATTTCACATCTTCAAATTCAACATCAGATAGTGAAGAAGAAATTTCTATCATCATAGAATTGTATTCATGTTTCTCTCTTAATTGATCAATAGTCAGAGGTACAGTAGGTGCAACATATTCAGTATCCAAGTATTGTGTGACATCATTGAAGAACTTATGGAGAGACATGTTGTCAATTAGTGTCAAAACACTTAGTCATCTAGTATTGCGTGAGTGATCAGTGTGACCCGAGTGATCAATATCGCCCGAGTAATTGGTGTGACCCGAGTGATCAACATCGCCTGAGTGATCAGTATTTCCCAAGTAACCAGTATCGCCTGAGTGATCAACATATTTCCCGAGTATCAGTTTATCACCTGAGTAGACTTTTGGACCCGAGTGACAGTATTGGGCCGAATTTGCATATATTTTTTTATATCATTATGTCTAATGGAAGCCGACTTATGAAGTTATTTTTTAGATTANTATATATATATATATATAAGATATTTTTCTTATCCAAAATAGGTAGTAGAAGTGTATATGCAAATATGAAGTGGCATATTGATTAGAAGATTGCAGAAGTATAAAGTACAATAGATGATTTGCAAGTTGAAGAAATCTTTGTATCGATTGAAACAAGCACCAAGAGCATGGTATGAAAGATTGGATAGGTATCTACTTCATCTTGGCTTCAGAAAAGGTAATGCGAACAACAATTTGTACTTAAGAACTAGTGAAGATGGAATTCTAATAGTTGAATTTTTGTTGATGCTATCATTTTTGGAGGAAATGATGTAATGAGTAAAAAGTTCTCTAAAGAAATGGAAAATGAAGTTGAAATGTCAATGATTGGTGAGATGAAAATTTTCCTTGGATTGTAAATTAATCAAAACAAGAATGGTATTTTTATTTCTCAGATAAAGTATATTAAAGAAATGTTGTAAAATTTTGGAATGGAAGATTGTAGACCTGTTGGAATACCTATGGTTACTGGTCATAATCTTACTACTATTGATGAAACTTCAAGTGCGTTTCAGACAAAGTACAGATCTATGATTGGAGGCTTACAATATCTGACTCACACTAGACTAGATATTGCTAATGCAGTTGGAATTGTAGCAACATATCAAGCAGATCCTAAAGAGACACACCTTATTTTTGTGAAAAGAATATTTAGATATCTAAAAGGAACAATATATTATGGCTTATGGTACAAGAAATCTAATGATTCTAATTTACACGCTTATACTGATGTTGAATGGGTAGGAAATATTGATGACAAAAAGAGTACAAGTGTTGGTGCATTCTTTCTTGGGAAAAGATTGGTTTCTTGGTTAAGTAAAAAGCAAGATTGTATAGCTCAGTCTACTGTTGAATCAGAATATGTTGTTGCTGCTATAAATTGCACACAAATTGTTTGGATGAAACAAATGTTGAAGGACATTGGGATAAATTTTGATGAGCCAGTGGTTATCCATTGCGATAACACTAGCACAGTCAATATGTCAAAGAATCTAGTAATGAATTCAAAGACTAAACATATTTCTGTTAAGTATCATTTCTTCAGAGACAAGGTAGCAGAGAAGAAGATTATATTGGAGTATATCAGCACAAAGGAACAGATAGCATATATATTTATAAAACCTTTGCCAAAGGATTTCTTTTAGTATCTCAGACGTATGATTGGAATGCGAGCCCCTCCTTGAGAGAACTAAATTGATGCAAGAATGCATCAGTCCAGTTGCTTTTAGAGCTATATCATTTTTTGGACTTGATGTATGGATCTACTACTCAGAGGGAGTGATCATAGGAACATTATAGAACATATTTTGGTAATTTTGCACCTGGTTGTTGGAGACATGAAGATTTGAAAAAGCTACACCTTGCAAAGGAAAGAAGAAGAGTTGTGGCACCCTTTTCCATTTTTGTCAAAGGGGGAGAGATTCTATGAGAATATTCCTATTGTTTTAGGGAGAGCTATGCTAAGGATATTGAGAAGATTGTTTTGAGAGAGTACTTTTGGGTTGATGGATTTTCCCATATGTTGCCATAAATGCCAAAAGGGGAGATTGTTGGAATTGGTCTTTGATGTTGTTGTTGTTTGCATTAATGTTTTGTCACTGATGTCAACATATGTTTCTATGGAGGGAGATTAGATTGGTTAAATTACTATTATTGATGTCTGACAGAAGTATACAAATATTGTACAGTTGGTTCAGAATGAGCGAAGATGGTGATATGTATAGTGATATATTTTGATATTATGCCTAAGGTCGCATGTCTTAATATTGTCTATTGGATGAGTTACAAATATTTTAGTGAAGACTGGGTACTGGATGGTGACAATAATCTTTGACAGAGTTAGTCTCTGTATTTTGAGTATAACTTATGTGCGACATGAATTCTGGTTATGTGAGCTTAAGGGATAGAATAAGACACTTTAAGGAAGGTTGTTTATGTTTTGTGGGTTGTAGGAATCTTGATGATGTTAGAGATAAAACCCCAATGGAATTAGCACCCAAAAATGATGTACTAAGAGTATAGTATCCCTGTTAAAAGGTTTAGCCTTGTTAGGAGCTTATTGATGCATTACAGTACATAGTCCATATTAAAGGATAGACCCTATTAGGAGTCAAGAGTAACATTGGGCTCACTACCCTGGCATGCTGCCTAAATAAGGTTAAACCCACCCCCAGGCCTTACAATATGAAATATAAATGTAAAAGAGATATACAATACAGTGAACTGACTGATAGCAACTGTCTTTGCTTGGTTAGCTCCAATGAATTCCCGTAATGACAACCTCTTCTCTACATCTAGCATACTTTGCACAAACAAGCTCACTGCTTCCACACTTCACTGTCTCTTCCAAAATCATACTTTTCAACAAGAAAATATCTCTCCTATATACCTTATTACAATAATCAATTAGGTCAGGAAATTAGGTTTCCCCAATATACAAATAATTACTTAACCCTAAGGCTAAGATACAAACGGTACCTATAACAAGTAAACATCAATTAAAATTCATCAAATATAATCCAAGATCTGTAATCCATGCTCGCAATCCATAATACACACTTCATATATGAAGTTGACCCCAAATAGGTCTCCTCTAGAACACATGCCACATTAACAGGGTTTCTAAACAACAAAGGATTATGTTATTGTGTTGGCATTTACTGTGCTATCATTTGGATTAAAGTTTTTTTTATAAAGTTTAATATTTAAAAATATGTCTCACAACTAATTCACCCCCCCTCTCAGTTGTGTTGGTCGACTGTTATTCCTAACATAATTACGCCCAACCTAAACTCGGTCTAAAAGGGGCACATGTAAAAAACTGAACCCCAGTAACAAACACATGTGTAAAATGCAAAAATGACCAAATTGTCACAATCCAACATGTAACAACCACCAAGACCTCCATTCCCAAAATGATAATACACTCCATGGGAGAATCCATTGAATAGACACTAAAGAAGTTAATGCAAACAAATATGACCACTTTGCAAAAAATAAGAGAATTCGAGCCTAGCACTGTCAAACTTAAATGGTGGAATGATAATGATTTCTGTGAATACCACAGGGTCAAAGGTTATAAGATATGAATTTTTTATAGGCTCAAAAACATAATATAGGATCTCATTGAGAAAGGTCACATTGATGTCAAAAGCACAAAGCTAAGGGAGAACACATATCATACAAATTTTAATATCCCTTGTAAATTCATAATAAAGAGAAAGCCCCTATGTCCAGTAATGAGTCCAATCAAACCAACTATGTATATCCTATTGATGGCACCTTCAACTTCTATTGCACCTCCTAACCCACAATAGAATTTTTTGGATCACGTCAAGTGTACACCTTAGGTTTCTATTTTTGAGCTTCTACAGAGGGTTAGCCTAAAAATAAAAAAATCCAAAAATAATTGAAAACAATATAAAATTCTAATCTACAAAACCATAAATCAAAATAGATTATAAAAATCCTAACTAAGTTGAGGCATCAATCCACAGGCAGAGGATTTGAAAATAGGTGGTGGTGATCTAAAAGTGTAGGCTCTACTCTATATACATAGAAGCTCAAGTGAACATGTCAATTCATCACATGTAAATTCAAAACAATACAAAATTTTCAAAGTAATTATAAAAATGGGACTAGAGTCCCGCCGATTATGCTAAAATGATGATGTTAAAAATTGATAACGTATTTGTAAACCCTAAATAACCCAACCACTAGTCTAAGATCTAAAAACTTAATTCAACTACATATAAATAGATTTCTTCTCCATGGACGCAAACATAAAATATTCAAAGCTATACCAAATACACTCACGAAACTCTTGACTCTATTATTCTCCTAGCCTTTAAGGATTTTGTATTTAATGTTTTTTTTTTCTCTTAGCTATTTAGAACATTCACAGGATGACATTGAGAGAATGAAGTATGATTAATTGAAGTTGATGCAAAGATAGTGATATGATATGATATGATAGAAGGATCATAGGTATGCTCCAAGATAGTATGATCACAATTAGACCCTGTATTATATTTCAAGTTACAGTAGGTTTTTCGATCGATTAGGCTCAAATGTGGAAGAGAGATGTTCTATTAGAGAAGTCCTAATGAAAATAAAGTGTACAGATTAGGAGGTTAAACTTGAATAGCTAAGGTAAAAGGGTAAGTTGGAATTAATAAGGTTAAGAGGTTAATTAAAATGAAGGGATGGAATTAATCGGTAAGTAAGAGTTGATTGACTTTTGGTAATATATCACAAGACACATTACATTTAAACATGTTTGGAGATGTGATAGGAAAATGATAATGAATTAATGAAGTAAATAAAAGAATATATTTAATTAAAAGAGGAAAACGAGGTGGAAATTACATAATTAAATATTTATTTATTTAACTATAGGATAGAAAAAGCTAATGAATTAAATAAATATATAAAACTATTTATTTAAATTATAGAGAAATGGGCTAAGGAATGACGTAAATAAATAAATAATATTTATCTAATTAATAGAAGAATTATGATAAATTAATTAAATAAATAAAATATTTACTTTATGAAGTGAAGATAGTATTAGGTGTTTATAGTTGGGTTCTTCTATAATTAGTCATTTTAGATATCATGCCCAATACATTATTATCCATTATTGCATTTTTTAATCTCATAGCTTTTAATATTGAATTGTAGCCAACAAATACTAACACAGGAATTGAACTTTTTCATAATTTCAAAATTATTGACTACAACACTTTCATATTGGTCATTGGAAGCCAACCTAACACACCTTACCTAGAAATTATTGTTATTTAAATCACGGGGTCTTCAATGAAGGGGCAATACAATACCTTGTGCATTCATATTGGGGGGTTTAAAATGGGTAAAAAAGGGGGCAATATATTGCCTAAAGAGGGGGAGGGGTAATTTTTTGCAGTAGGGGTGGGGGTATATATAGGAAAAAGGGTGTGGGAGGTATTGGAGGGGGTGACAAAAACAGATATTGGGGCAATATTTTTTTGAAATAGGGGGGCTCTTGAATATGCCACTAATACACGTGCTTTGATTCAGGTTCACTAAGTGAAGCCTCTGTGATTTGAATATATAAAATTATTCACTATGTAGTTAATATAAATATTTAGTGCACAAGTTTAAAATATGTATCGAAATCATCTAGACTATATTCTTGAAATGTTGTTCTTGAATGTTTAGTTGAAGCTATAAGTGTTTCAAAAAATGGATTTGACATAGGAGAAATTGACCTTAATAATTTGATAAATTTTATAATAAAATTTGTATATATGGTCATCTAATATGAAATTAAACTATTGGAATCAAGATAGCCCCCCAACCCCCTCCTCCTCCCCCATCCCCCCTCCCAACACAGATTCATGGATACAATTAATTTTGTGTGATTCTTCTAAATATAATCTAGGTTGAGCGTTGGGGGGGGGAATAAAAGAGAAGACAAAGGTAGGTTAATTCTTGGATATGTGTTAACATAGGTGTTCAAACCTAAAAATTTGTTGAGGTGGCTACAACACATCATGGTATTTTTCTATCAAAGACAAAAGGCATAAATAAAATCATTATTGAGGAAGACTCCAAAAAGATCATCATGATTTTGAGAGATCAAGCTTCTCTAGGTTGGCCTATGATAGGGCTCATCTTTGAGTCTTCACAAAATTTATTCTACATGGAATAGTACCACTTATCTTCAACTTGCAAAGAATGGAACATTTCGACTGATAGGTTGGAAAATCAGGGCATCTTTTTTATAGACCAAAGGGTGTGGAGCACTCTTGACAATCTCCTAGAAGATGTGTGCAATAATTTCTAAAGATCGAATACCTCCCATTATTTCTGATGTTTGAAGATATTTTATGTGTGACATTTTTAAAATATTTTTCTCGCTAGATATATTTTACTATTATTATTATGATATTTTGTGTATGTCCTTTCCTTCATCGTTGATGATGTATAAGTTTTAATACAAGCTTTGGAATAAATATAAATATATAGTCTACAAAATTAAAATATCTATTGGAATCATTTAGACTACCATCTTTGTAATATTGTCCTTTAATATTGATTTGAAGCTAGAAATGTATCCAACAACAGATTTGATATCCGAAAACTTGAGCTTAATCATTTGATAAGTTTTACAATAGCCTATATAAATATTGTCATATGTACAATTCAATTATTAAAATTAAGGTAATACAAGTTTTAGTTAAGTGGATCTAATAGGTTAGATGCCAATGTCATGTATAAGAACATTTTTACATTGCTTTCATTCCATCAAAAGTGGATCCCAGTCAGCCCATGGATATCTTTCAGATTAAATCGATCAAATTTCCACAATCCATTGAATTAGAGCTGAGTTTCTGGTTTTTGATTGTGTGTGTTTTTAAGCATCAACGTTTCGGATCACACTCCGTGATCCATCATCAGGATGAGAGAGCAATAAGGAAAAAATAATAAGATGCAGACTAGGCCTCACTCAAAGGATAAAAGAAGGGCTGGGGTGAGAAAGAGGGCACGGTAAACAAGGGGGAAGAAAGATGACTACCAAGGGTAAAAAAGAAAACAATAATAAAGATAATAATAATAATAATAATAATAATAATAATAAAATAACAAGGACCACGAATTAAAAGCGCAAAACAAAGAAGGACTTAAAAGAGAAAGAAGAAACGAAAAAAAGAAAAAAGAAAAAAAGAACCAAAACATAAAAGACATATATATATATACACACACACACAGACACACACACACACACACATATATATACATATACACACACACACACACACACACATATATATATAAGGATAAATATATGTATCTATATATCTATATATATGTGTATATATCTACCTATATAGATTGTACAAAACTACAGATATTATTCTCATCGGTACTCAGTCAATATATATATATCTATATATCTATATATATGTGTATATATCTACCTATATAGATTGTACAAAACTACAGATATTATTCTCATCGGTACTCAGTCAACACATTATATTTAACGTCAGTTTTAATTTTAGATTATTATTCCCAAAATGAGATACGTTATTCTCGCATTAATTTCCAGAAGCTAACTCATTTTTTCCAACTTCATACTTTACTCTCTTAAATCTAGATTAATTCGTACACGATTGCAAGGATTATTTAAATAGGTTTTGTTCCCTCCCAAAAGAACGTACAAACAAGTCGCTATAATCAAAGGAATCAGAAATTATAAAATCTTAAAAAATAAATGTGTCGAATCAAGTCATTATAATTTTAGATTCAATATGGACTTCCCAGGCCAACCGTACAATATCATAAATTGTTTATAAATAGAAGACTCGTTACAATATACCTACCAACTAGCAATCGCACCTTAGTGTGCAATGGAAGGCCATAGAGTTATGGAAAGGTCATTTAAGTATTTGTCCCTTTGTTTGTCATTCCTTCTCAACCTCTCTAGATCTCCTTATCTTTGTGTCAAAATATCTCACCATCTATATATATTTATAACTCTTCCTCTCTATCTATAATTATTGTAAGATATAAATGGTTTTTAATATGTACAACACTATGTATTCAATTTGAAGTTGTACTCATATGTTTGATAATAACAACAACGTTCAATAAAGTATAACTAAAAGAAGTCAATCTTCTCTATTCCTATTAAATGGGACTTAAAAGGTTTCAATTAAATGGCATGTTTGACCAAAAGGGTTTTGAAAGCGCGCACACACACACACACACACACCTACCCACATACACATGCACTAATACATGTGCATATGCAACCACACAAACACAAAATGTATGTTCATGTGGGTAGGTAAGTGCATATGGGTATGTTGATGCATCCAACCAAAATTCTTTCAAAGAAACACCCCATTCAATTAAA
>MU227896.1:1287592-1310675 GCA_018584345.1 Thuja plicata
ATATAATAGATATTTATTTATTTTTAATAAATTTGATAAAATATTTGAATGTGATTTGTATACTTTTATTACTAAAAATTAAACTTAAATAATTTTATTTTATCATTATTTATATGATCTTGAAATTTTGTTTGATTTCAGATGTATATGGTGCTACTAGCAAGTGTTACTCAACACATAATTTCTTAAAAAAAATCTTTGTAAAGAGGTTTTCTAATTCTTACAAAAAAAATTCAAGTCATGCAGTCGAATACCTTAAAAAATTTCAAGTCACACAGTTGAATACCTTGAAAATTTTCAAGTCACACAGTCGAATACAGAAATAGTGCATAAATTTTTTAAGGAATGGTGTCAATAGTTCTCATTGAAGATATTACACTATAATATGCTTCCAACTATCGACTGCTCCCCCAGCGGATTGAAGCCCACACATTTTACACCCACTTCAATCTCCAGCATACAAATCTTATTAGATGGTGTGAATCTGAGTTCTCCTTTGAAGACTATTGAAATTTCAGGGAAATGGGAGAGTTCCACGGTACATTCAAGATTTCCCCCTCAAAATTGAAATGATGGGCTGAGCGCGTCAAATATGATTAAATGAGTGCGAGAAATCCTTCTACTCCTCTTTTTAAGAGATTGGGCGCTGGATGCAGATTCAAATTTAACAGTTGGCGGGAGACGCAGATTCAAATTTGACTGCTGCGGTGACAGTGACTGCAGATTCAAAATTGACTGTTGCGGTGACAATGACTTGAGGAGAGTTAAAAAGGACCGCAACAGAAAATAAAACTGTAGATGGCAAAGAAACGAGTGAAGAGTTGGACGGAAGTGTACGGAGGTGGGGTCCATATTGAACAACACACACTAAGTCAAAGCTTAGTGTGTGATGTTTAAGGCTGGCCATATCTAGCACTTACATTTGTTTGCACTATATTTGCACTGGGATAATTCGTGTTCTACATTAAATAGGCTGTTAAATAGCACTTGAATGTGTTTGTACTGTATTTGCACTGGTATAATTCTTGTTCTACATTAAATAGGCTGTTAACCAGCACTTGAATGTGTTAGAATATTGTACATATTATGCTATCATGTTTCTAGTGTTGTAAATTTTGCATTAACTTTTTGCATGGCATCAGAATAATATAGAATTGTACAAAATTGTTTCTAACAACATAGTCATTGTTTTAAGGTCTTCCAATCATTGATGGGGAAGAGATGTAGTAGTGTAAATGCAAATAGGAGGTCAACAAAGCATCCTAGCTATGTAGGTGTGAGAAAGAGGAAGTGGGGAATGTGGGTATCAGAAATAAGAGAGCCGAGGAAGGAGAAGAGGATATGGCTGGGCTCATTCCCCACACCAGAGATGGCAGCTCATGCACATGATGCAGCTGCATTTTCCTTAAGAGGAGAGTCAGCCAGTTTCAATTTCCCTGACTTGATTCATTCTCTTCCTTGCCCTGCAACTTCATCTGCAACAGACATTCAGGCGGCAACAGTCAAAGCTGCATACTCTACTTATCAAGAACCAGTGGAACAAGAAGCACCACAAATATGCTTCAACACCAAGAATGGTGATAATAATGATGGTTTTCTTGACCCAGAGTTGTTTTCACAAAATCAATCTCAACCGACAAATATTGCAGTAGCTCAAAAAGAAAAGAATGTGATGGCGGATTCATGGCTGGATTGGCCAAACTTGTTAATGAACATTGCAGATGGTGTGCTGATCGGATCTTCTCTTGTCTTTGATAACCCAGTAACTGGAGAAGAAGATCAAGATGAGGAATTTACATCACTTTGGAATTTCAGTTAGACAAGATTGGTTTCTGGTTGATTCAGAAACTCCAGTGTTGTATATTTGCTAATAAATGCAGCAAGCTAAATAGCTAGAAACGGTTATAGATATACGGTGTCGTCTGCTGGAATAGGGTACGCAGCACCCGCTCAAAATAGTTTTCTTCAAAATGTATATAAATGTTTTCTGCCTTTAGTTTTCCTCGTGTTAAAATTCATCTATTGTGGAAACCCAACGCATACGATTCCTATCCTATTAGGATATTTGAAAAAAAAAATTACTTGTTTGTTTATAAATGTTCCTCTTCTAACTCTGGCTTTCTGGTCATATTTGATGGTTTCAATTCATGTCATTCATCTGTCTATCCCTTTTAGTTTCTTTTGAAATAACATAGAACATCGGAAAGACAAGTATTATTATTACCATTTTATTAAAGTTGTCATTTGAATGTCTAATGTTAATTTTTTTTTTTAATGTAAATATATTTGAATTCTTATAACAATGTCTAATATAAATAGCAATTCGAATAAAATATGGTTTAGTCGAACGGTCTGAAGGTAATTTTAGATAAAGGGTAAAAATTTATTAATTAGAAGTTATACTACAAAGCAGAAAAGTTCATCCAAAGCCACTAAGGGTCCACAATCTAATAGAGAAAACAATCAACCGATCAAAGTCCTCTAGAATCTTAAAATAACCTCTCATGTCCTTTGTAACTATATTTTCTAACAACCAAGAAAACTCAAAGGATAAATTTTTGCAGTCCTCAACACTCCATGTGTCCATTTTCTTAGAAGCCCATTTTTCCAAGCAATTTGCCACCTTGTTTGACTCCTAAGGTATGTGACAAAAAGTTTCAAGGACCAAAGAATCACTTAGACTAAATATTTGTTTGGCCACCTAGGCCAATTGCTAGTTTACTCTATCCCACTACCACTTATTCAATATGAAGAAAAGGATAGGTAAAGCTTCCATAAAGTTATTAGCTTGTATCCCATTATACATTGATAAAATGAATTGGATAACCCAAAGACAATCCCTTTGACTACTACCAATCCCAACATGTCTAGGATTTCCTCTACAAGACCCCTTAGTATAAATGTATGGGTCTTAAAAGTTAGCACCTATTAATTTGGAAGCCCTAGGACCTATTGGGCCCCATTTTCGTGATCTCCTTGATTTTGGATGCATTTATACTTGATTTTCTCATCTTTCTCTCTATTTTGTCCCGAGCCTCTTAATACTTCTCAAAACCTGCAAAATCTACCTCAAAATTTAGCCTTCCAGATATAGGTCAAACCTTGCTTGACCTATACCAAGTATAGGTTGAACCACTTTCGACCTAAACCTTAGGGTTTTAAATTTGGCGGGTTTAAGGCCCGATGCAAAGTATTTTCATTTTCTGTCCTAGCATAGTCGGCCTCCACAAAATTGGACCTCAAAATCTCTATAAAAGGAGGCCTCTTCCCTTCATTTTTTTATCCATAAATATATTATATCTATTGTGTATCTATTACATCCATAATATACATACATGTGCAAGAAATCATTCACTCTCAAGCAATCACGTCCAAGGTACAATTCAAGTGCTCTTTTTGAAGATTTCAAGCAAGCAAGCAAGGATTTGGCTTCAATATTTGAAGGCTATCTTCCATCTATTCTGGATTCTTCTCCTCTTCCATTCAAGCATATCAAACATACATACATTCTTGGTCTATGATTTGGCAAGTGTAGATCTATTGCATTGTTGAAGATATCCTACATTCTACAATTCAACATTCAATCAAGAAAGTATACATCCTTGTAGATATAGCAGATCCATGTCCATCCACAAGGGTTTGACATGAAAGGTGTATACTTACATTTTTATTTTTTTTGCATGCTTTATTTATTTCGTTTCAAGGTTAATTCCTAAATGGGGGCTTGACCAAGGAAAGCCTCTTGCCCCTAACAATTTCCCCTTCTCTTATTTGTAGGATTCGCGGAGTTCCAGACTTAGATTTGTAGATCTGGAAGTGTAGTATCAGTCACAGTCTCAAGACCTTCAAATTCAAACCTCTAGGGTATAGGTCGAACAACCTTTGAGCTATACCTGGGTATAGGTTGAACTTGGTTTGATCTCTTCCTACAACACTATAAGATTTTCACAACAAAGAGTTCCAGCTTATAGGTTTTCAAATCCTGATCTATTTCCAATTTCAGTACAGTCTAATAAGGTTTTTACAGATCTGAAGTTGCATCCTCTACTAGCCTTCAAGTTGAGTTCTTCATCATCTGTATTCCTTTATAGCACTTACTTTGATACATTAGATCTGATATCTTTTTGTTTATCATTGCATGAGTGTTTGCATTACTTTACTTGCATATATTTCATTTCCATCATATCATTATTACATAAATGGAAACAAGACCCTAAAATCACACATTTCTTCCAAGACTAGATCATGTATTAGAATCTTCCATCAACTTGAGTTGTACTGATCTAGTCAACTTCAAAACGGGATAACATTTTAGGGTCCCTCTTCAATAGACATGTGTGACTTGGTGGTTTACCATTGATCACCATTTCACCATATACATTTTGGTGAACCCTCCGCTTTCATGCTTCATACTTTTTTATTTGGTAATTAGATCTTCATTGCATCTTGTTGGCATTACATTTACATTATTATGTGTTCACTTGGCATCACATGCTTTGGTTAGATAGCTTTTCCTTCCCATATTTAGATCTACTTTGTATCTACTTTGTTTTGGTTAGATGGTATGCATTTAGATATTGGCTCATCCTTTTTCAAATCTAGATATACTTTGTATGAATTTAGATAATCTCTCTTTACATTACATTATTGCAACTTATAGTATTCTGATTAGAAGATGTCGTAGAATCTTGGGTTCCTTTGATCCTTAACCTCTCTTCTTTCCTAGGAATCTTGATGAAACCAACATGCCTCCTAATGATACCAATCCTATCATGGAGAACACCTCTTCTCATTCTTCTGATGATGAAGATGAAGTATTAAGAGTTCCTCCTACCCAAGTGCAAAATCTTACTCATGAATTTGAAAAGTTGGAACATTGGTTATCTCAACAGAACCATAATCGTGAAGTTCTTTCCGATGTAGAAGGTTTAAAGAAACTCATTCATAATGATGAACATGGTCTTAACCTCTTGCGTGGTATTTCCCATCTTATTAATTCCAATGTTAAACCTCTTACGAAATGTTATCAAAATTAGGCTATGTCCTCCTTGCTACAAGTGTTGAAACTTATTTTCCCATCTCCACTTCCATTCCTAGTATCTCCACTTATGCTCCACCTCTTATTGCAACTTTAATCCAAGCTTCTAACCCCACACTTTTCAAACCTTGCGTAGTGATTTCTCTCATGACAATAGGTTCATCAAAAAAAATTTACTATAACTTTTTGAGACAAAGCTTTGCAAAGGTACTATTCTTTGCCTCCTTATTCCATTGATTTATTCCACAAGCTTGCTAATGATTTTATTCAACAATTTTAAAATAACATTGGTCCTCAATTTTTGTAGAATGATTTGATGCATTCTAAACAAGGTGTTAAAGAAAACTTTAGTGACTTTATTGATAGATTTAAGAATTTTCATACTCAAACTTCTTATCCTATGTATGATGTTGATATATAATGCATTTTTAATGTTAATTTACAAAGGGACATTAGAGATAAAAAAGGTTCTTTACTAAGTTCTCTTCATTTTCACAATTGTGTGCAGTGTTTTATCATTATCAACTTCAAGTGAGTCAATTTGAGAGAAACACTCCAATGGCTCAAGTTCTCGTTGATAAGAGTGATGCCACATCCAAGCTCAGAAAATTTTAGAAGACTAACAACTACATTAAAATCAACAAATCATCTAACCCAATTGATGAACAGGTGGTAGCAGCATCCAAAGGTGTGGCTAATTTGTCCACTATGTTTAGACCTTCTTGTACTTTTACTCCACCTTTTGAATATTTTCATGATGTGATGTTGAAGTTAATGAATGCAAACATGATAAAAATTCCTCTTGTCAAACCAATTTACCCTTCCAAACAACCCTTTGGATTCTTTGATCCCAAATCATTCTATCAATTCCATTGTCAACCTGGTCATGATACTGAAAAAATGCTCTTCTTTGAAAAATTTGGTTCAAGACCTTATTGATTCTAATTCTTTATCTGTAGATGCTAATATCAACCATGGAAACAAATCAGTTGTACCTCCTAATAATAATTTGCAAATATGTACTAATCCTATACCATCTCATTCAACCAATACTATTTACCAACCTTCTTCTCCCATGCACATTGATTATGATGTGAGAGTTGATGAAGCCACTCATATTGTCAACCAAATTGAACATGTCCAACCTCAACATCAACTTCAACCTCAACCTACACCTCAACCTCCTAAACTACAATCTTACATTACCTTTGATCCTTCTGAAACAATTAAGGAACACAATGGTCCTCTTTACATTGTCACTAGGGTTGATGGTATTCCTTCCCATGCTACCCGTTTTTATCCCACTTGCATGGTAAATGTGATAAATTAAAAATATCTTTTTAGTAAACAATATTATAGAGATTTCTATGATAAATTCTGGTGTCTTGATTCAAACTTACAATGGTTTCCTTTATCCTTCCCATGGTTTCATTTATTTTCTTTTGTAAATATAAATAGGAGGGAAACAAAACATCCTAGCTATGTTGGTGTGAGAAAGAGGAAGGGGGAAATGTGGCTATCTAAAATTAGAGAGTTGAGAAAGGAGAAGAGGATATGGCTGGGCTATTCCTTACACCAGAGATGGCAACTCGAAAACATGATACAATTGCATTTGCCTTAAGAGGAGAGTCAGCCAATTTCAATTTTTGTGACTTAATATATTCTGTTCCTTTCCTTGCAACTACATCTGCAATAGACATTCAGGCGGCAATAGTCAAATCTGCATACTTTAAAATATCAAGAGCTAGTGGAACAAGATACACCACAAATATGCTTCAACACCAAGAATGGTGTTAATAATGATGGTTTTCTTGACCCAAATATGTTTCCACAAAATCAATCTCAACCAATAAATATTGCAGTAGCTCAAAAAGAAAAGAATGTGATGACATATTCATGGTTGGATTGGTAAAACTTGCTAATGAAAATTGTAGATTGCGTGTGGATCAGATCTTCTCTAGTCTTTGATAACCCAGCCACTATAAAAGAAGATTGACATGAGGAATTTATATTAGTTTGGGATTTGAGTTAGAAAAGATTGGTTTCTGGTTGATTTAGAAACACTAGTGTTGTGTATTTTGTATTAACTACAATGATCTAAATAACTATAAATAGTTCTAGATATACGGTATCATCCACTGAAATAGAGTATGTGGCACCCACTCAAAATAGTTTTCTTCAAAATGTTTATAAATGTTTTTTGTCTTAGGTTTTCCTCATGTTAGCATTCATCTATTGTTGAAACCCGATGCATATTCTCATTTACGAAAAATGTATCCTATAAGGTTTTAAAAAAAAAAAAGTTATTTATTTATAAATATTCCTCTCCTAACTCTAGCTTTCTAGTCATATTTGATGGTTTTAATTCATTTCATTCATCTGTCTATACCCTTTTTTCAAATAAATTACTAACCATTTATATTAACTTAAATAGAGAATGTAGAACTCAATCAAAAATAATAGTGGGAGGAAAAGTCACTCTCCTAGAGTAACATGAGCAAAGCCCAGAATCCAAAGAAACAAGTGTCTTGTCCTGAAACATAAACAACAAAAAAATAAATGGGCCTAGCTCATAATGAAGTCATCCTTATGCAACCAATGTTGTAGAAGGAGGAGCAATTGAAATATGAGGTGATAATCGGTGGTAGGGTGAGTGTTGAAAAGGAGGCTGAGAACAGGAAGTGTCGGTATCCTAGCAAGAAGAACTCTAACCCCAACGACGACAATGGGAAGTGGAATGACCGCTAGAAACATAATCTTCTAGGGGAACTCTAGTCACTTTACACATCCTCGAGTATTTCTTCAATGTTGCAATAATTCTTGCAAGTGGGCCACCTTATGTGCTTGGAATTGTATCTATAACATCCCATCATCGCATATGCAAGCTTTGGCAAAAATTGATACATTATGATACTATTTGAGCCTCACCTTGGTTAGGATGTCACTCCCTTGAATTGCTAATCCCTCCCTGATTATGAACTTAGATTATATTCTTGTGCCTAAAAACCTAGGATCGTCTTCCTCCTATATGCTCAAAATTCCACCTCGTAAAAAAACATTTTTTCATGTTAACCCACAATGCAAAATCAAAAAGAAGAATCCAACTGCCTTCCCTGAGTCCAAAAAATGGAAAAATGTTTCATTTATAGGACTCCAAAAAGATATCTCCAATGATTCCTTCTCCTCATGGTCCACCAATTTATAGTATTCTACTAAAGATTCTATGTCCCACTATTTTAGGTCATCCCCCAACACATATTAGCCCCAAATTTGGAGACCTAACTCCCTTACCTTATCAAACGTGTACCTACTATCTCTATCAGGATCTTAGCTCTAAACTAAACAAGATTTGCATGGCCTATAACCTGCAAAATGAATTAGTAAGTGGAAACTGGCTCAACTCTATATGATTGGCCTTCAGATGCTACTGATGAGACAATGTGGGCCTCTTTGAAAGGTTTGGCTAAGAGGCTTAAACAATGAGCTAACCTAGAAGACGAGGTGAAGTTGACTAGAGCCAATGTTTCTTCCCATGAGGAAATAAAGAAATTAGGTATGACCATAGCTTACCTAAAATATTGGTGAAACCACAATAGTGGGTTATACTTTTTAGCCCACTTTGACACTTAAATAATCATTTTGAGAAAAATATTCACATTTAGACACCTATTAGTACTATACCATAAGGGATTTGAAAATAATGTGAACTTAGTAATTTGTGACATTTTGTGTGTAGATTCTAAATATATTTTCCAAAACAAAGGGATCAATTTGTATCCATTTTTCTATCTCCCTCGAAAACTAATTTTTTGCAGTAAACAAGATTTTTAAAGAGCTACACTCACTTGGTCTGGCATAATTTTTTTTCTAAAATAGATATGAATTTGATTCTTTCAAATTCAGTTTTTTAAGATCCATATTTAATGTTTGCAATTGGTTTCATAACTTTATCTTTGGTATTTCATATTTTTTGAAGGTTTGAAGTTGAGTTAATTGTAATTTTGACATATGTTCATTTGGTCAATCATAACTTGTTTTTGATTAATTAAAATAGGTTTTACAGGGACCTTGAAACCCAAAATAGAGGTTTGTGATAAAAAATTTTAAACATCAAAATAGAGTGAGTTAAAAAGATAGGACAAGCCAAGAAAGGCCAGAACAAAAAGAAGGCTAAACTTATAAAAAGAAGAAATAAACAGAAACAACAAGTAAAGCTAGGGAACCTCAGGATAAGTCCACCATGATTTTTTCCACCTCAGCCTCCTTTGACTCCATTCTGGTAGCCAAATTTTTGATTTCCTGGATCACCATCTCCAGATCCTTGTCTTTGGTATTCTTTGTCTTGGCTCAGGTACGCTTTCTAGGCCCCTGATCAATGTTCTGCCCAGCCTTTGTTTCTCCTCCAGCTTATCAATTTGGGCATTTGTTTGTTCTCTGGTATCTTTGAGAGTGCTTCACCTCTATGAGCATCACCTAGATCCAATGAGTGCTAAGTGTTCCATTCATTCTCATGAGAGATGGGTTCATGTGAACCACTACTCATGAATTATGGGTCAATGAGTTTGACTCAAAAACTACACAGTTGAATCCTGATAGAAATATCACAATCTTTGAGAGTTTTATAGCTTTGATTAGCTATTTTCTTAAGGGTTTTTTCAACCCTAGTCATGCTTTCCTCCAATTTTTAGATGCGGGCGCACAGGTTACTTACATCCTTCGTTTCATTGTTCCTGTTCCCCATGTTAGTGCCATTTACCCTATTTTTGAGGTCTTCCACCTCGTGATAGAGCCACTTGATATTCCTATAGTTGTCAAGCATGCTGTTTATGGAATTGTTTAACAGGTCCATATCAAATTCCCTTGTGTTGTCACTGAGCACAACCAGAGAGGGGTCAATAAGCTCATATAACTTAATGCGGCTACCATCTTCAACCAGAATTTTGGGGTTTATGATCTCTCTGGTTATCCCCATTTTAGCCATCTTTGTTTTGAAGTCTCTCCACCCTATGATCTTTCCCTTATCCGCCATGTAACAGCTAAACTCCTTTTCTTGTTCCATCCCAACTTCGGTTTAGTTCTTCATAGGAGGGTTTTTGTCCCGAATAGGGGAAGTGCTATGAAACTTGTCTTCCGGGTATGACCTGTCAACACTCTCTTCCCTTTCCTTATTCTTCTTTTTTGGGGGATTCCCAAAATTGTGGAACTTTCTCTTTTTTCTTTTCCCACCAGTTGGAAGCTTCTCACTATCAGATTCCATTTTGTCCTCATTATATTCCTCTTCAGAGGAAATAATCGTAGTGCTCTATTTTTTTGGGGTTACCATGGTCTCTTTTTTAACTTTCACCTGAGTGCCCTTTTTATTCTTTGAAGAGGAGCCCTGGATGGTCTTTTTATTCTCATAGTCTTCATCCTCCTCTGAATGCAAGCCCATACTATCCTCTATGTCTGAGGGGATGTAATCCGAGCCTGAAACCTCCATTTCCTCTTTCTGGTTCACCTGTTTACCCATAATCTAGGCTTTAAAGTATTCATAGATGAGCAATAAGAGCCCTTCATGCAGAGCAGGGTTAGCTATGGATTTTTCTCTATAGCCATTGATTTTATCATTTATGGAAGCATAAAGGTAAAATGGGATAGAAATCAACATGTTGTGGTGAAAATGATTTAAAAGCACGAAGTGGTGGGTGCGGATTCTATCAAACCTGGCGTCGAGGGTTATGTAGTAGATGATGGCATGGAGCACAAACCGCCACAACATTTTCAGCCCATCAAGAAAGTAATGGGTGCCGACTTTGGTGAGCTCGTCCTTTTCCTCATCGTCTCTCATGAAGTCATTAATGGCAGTGTCCAAAATCTTTCGGTCTCTATAGAATTTTTTCCCAACTATGGGAACCCCCGTCACCGCTGAGATGACTTCTTCTATCATAGTGAACTTTTTGCCCTTGATTTCAATGCTACCCTCATCCCAGTTTTTGACGAAAAGCTTTGTAACAGATGGCTTCCCACCATGGAGCCTTTCTATAACGATGGAAATGCCCCCATTCTTGAGGTACTTCCAAACCTTTGTTCGCCTTTTCCATTTTTTTCCATCCTTCATGGGATCCCTCCTACACCTTTCTCCACCCATAGAAGAAAGATTGAGAATCATTAGCAAGGGTGAGCTTCTACAGAAATTTAATATCTTAGAATAGTTCCAAAAATGCTGATTTTTGTGCCTTATGTCGTAAGTAACCTTTTTACTTCTAAATACCCAGAAAGTGTGTGGGGTTTGATGGTAGTTATTACCCTTATAGCCTGTCATGTACTTTCCTTTTATGGTGATGCCATTTCCTAGCTTAGCTTTCATGTTCATGATTACATTTTATTTTTCCTTCCTTCCCAAGGATTCGGTCATGATCGACTAAATCCAAGGCTTCACATGGCATATCTTTGCCGCTATGCCAGTGTATTTTCTTGTCACTTCACACTGCCATGTTGGCAAAGCAATCGGCAACTTGGTTGCCTTCTCTGAACATGTGGGTTATGTATACCCTATCAAAGGAATTTAAAAGTTCACGTGTCTCCTCTATCATGTTTGCAATCGTCTGCAAGGGTGGGTGGATATTGTTGAGGAAATTGATGATGTTTTTTGAGTCACCTTCTAACCAGAGTTGTTTGATTCCTAGATCATGGGCTAGCTTTGTAACTTGGAGGGCAACATTGGATTTCGCATAGTGGTTAGTTTGAACCCCCAATAGGAAATTGACTGCAGAAATGCCATAACCAAAGAAATTCTGAATAATTCCTCCACTTCCCGCCCTTCCAGGGTTTCCTTTGGCAGCACCATCAAAGTTGGATTTTGACCATCCTTCTGAGGGACTACACCAGGTGTAGCTTTGTCTCTTACTCATAGAGTTCTTAGGGTTAGTAGCATCCCTGTTATCTACAAAAGGTTTAGTATTCCCACACGAGACAAAATTCTCGAGGAGAGCATGGTGAATTTTTTCAAAAATGATTTTGGGGTTGGCACTACTATCCCTAAAGATGTGGTTATTTTTCTCTTTCCATATGCCCCAGCAAAGATGAGGCAACATCCAGGACCATATTTCCTAGAATGCTATGTTTTTTAAGGGCCAGGTCTAGTTTAAGAACAACTCCTTGGCCGAGGAGGGGAAGCATCATTGCAGACCAAAAAGAGAAAGGATAAAATGCCAAACAGTGTTGGTGAAGGTGCAATGAATAAAGAGATGGTCCACCGATTCCACTTGATAGAGGCAAAGGGCACATCTATTGGTAATAGGGATGCCACATTTAGTTAAGTTATCAACAGTGAGAATGCGATTTTGGAGCAAGAGCCAGAAAAAACATTGATTTTCAGAGTAAGGCCAGGAAGCCAGGATTTCACCCAGAAGGGTGAGGTGTCTTAGGTAATAAGAGAAGAATAAGCAGAGGCCATAGTAAAGGATCCATTTGAGGAGCCTTCCTAGATCAGGGCATCTTGGTGCTAGGATAGAGAAGTATCATTGAGGGTCTTGAGGAGAGGGGTTAAGTCCTGGGAGACAGAACCAAGATTCACCCAAGAATTTGCATCTCTATAATTGCTAACCTTGTCCCCATAAAGCTCTATACAAGCTTCTTTCCACTGGTTGAAAGAGTCAATATATTTCAGAGGTTTAGTGAAAAGCCAATTGTCATTCCAAAAGCTGACACAAAGCCCATTACCAACTTTCCATCTTGCCTTAGATTTGGCTAGGTCTTTGGCCTTAATTAGGCTATTCCATATGCTGGATCCTTTTGGGATGTCTTCGTTCTCGAAGAAGGAGTGAAAAGAGTTGCTGGGAAGATATTTCTCCTCAAAGTTGTCACTCCATTCCCCAGTACCATGGAATATCTGCCAAATTTGTTTCTCTTGGAGAGCTTTGTTGAAAGGCTTTAATCTTCTGATACCAAGACCCCCATCCCTTTTGGGAAGACAAATTTTGTCCCAAGCAATCAGAGGCATACGCTTATGCTCTTCCGCCCTGGACAATAGAAATCTTCTTTGGATTTTTTCCAAAGCTTCCGCCACTTTAGCAAGGATGGAGAAAAGAATAAGGGCATAGGTGGGGAGGTTTTGGAGAGTAGACTTGACCAGCTGTATCTTTCCCGCTTGACTAAGAATAATACCCTTCCATCTGACCAATTTTATGTTAAATCTGTCTACGAGTTTGTTCCAAAATTCTTCCAAGGGCTTAGCTCCAAGAGGGAGGCCTAAGTAGGTGGAAGGGAGGGATCCTATCCCACACCCCCTGATTTCTTCCATTCTTCTTTGTTTGACCTTAGGAGTATTGATAAAGAATAAAGATCTCTTATCCCAGTTGATGGATTGGCCAGTGGCTCTAGTGTATGAAGCCAACAAGTTTTTGACAACTCTAGCCTCATTCACCATCGCTTCCCCACCTAAGATGTATGATCAATGAATTTTTGGTGAGAAAATATTGAGGCTCCAGATGAAGGCCTGATGCCTTTGAGCTCCCCTGCACCTTTGTTAGATGAAATAAGTCTACCCAGGCATTCCACCAAAATAATGAAGAGAATAGGGGAAAGAGGGTCCCCTTGTCTCAGGCCTCTTGAGACAATAAAGAAGGCTGAGGGAGAGCCATTCATCAAGACTGAGAAGGAAGGTGAGGAAATGAGCTGGTGGATGATGAGACAAACTTTTCTATTAAAACCAAAAGCACCCAACACCTTCATAAGGAGGGACCAATCCACACGGTCATAGGATTTGGATAGGTCAAGCTTGAGTAAGAAGCATTCCCTGTTCCTAGATTCTAAAGAGTGAATCACCTCATGCACCGCCATGATCAAGTCCAGATTTGTCTTTCAGGAACAAAACCTGATTGTTGTTGGGCAATAATGAATGGGAGTATATGAAGAATTCTAATAGTGAAAAATTTAGAGATTATCTTATAGAATGATTTGCAAAGGCTGATAGGTCTGAAAAGATCCATGGAATCCACCCCTGAGACTTTTGGAATAAGCACTAAGAAGCTGGCATTAAGCTCTTTAAGAAGATTCCTGGATCCAAAGAATTCCTGCATCGCTTTGACCAGATCAAACTTGACAATTTCCCAGAACTTGTGGAAGAACATGGGGAATCCATCGAGGCCTAGGGCCTTATCCCCTGGAAGGGAGTCCAAGGCCTTTTTCACTTCCTCCATGTTAGGAATAGCACATAGGGCTTTATTTTGATTTTTTGATATGACCTAAGGGATGTTTCCCAAGAGCATCTCCTGGTCAAGATCAGATAGGTTAGGATCTATCGAGAGAAGGGATTTGAAGAAATCCACTGCCTCTTTAGATATGCCTTTCTCATCTTGCACCATCTGGTTTCCACTCTTGATACTGCTGATCTAGTTAGCTACCCTATGTTTCATGGTAGATAAATGAAAGAAACGTGTGTTTCGATCCCCCTCTTTTAGCCAAGTTGATCTAGACCTTTGTTTCTAGTATAATTCCTCACCAATCACATTGTGGTATTCTGAGAGCAGTGTTTTCTCAAGAATTAGATTAGTCTCATCATATCCATCCCTCTGGATTGCCTCTTGAATTGTTCCTAGGTCAGAGATGGCCTTTTCTTTGGAGGCAAATATGTCCCCGAGCTCCTTTTTATTCCAGAGTTTGATGTTGGTTTTAATATTTCTGAGTATTTTAGCTATTTTGAACATGGAAGTACCTTTTATATCAATATTCCACCACTCCAAAATCTTTTTGTTGATATTAGGATGTGTAATCCACATTCTTTCAAATCTAAAGGGGAAGTTCCTTTGTTTTATTATCAGATCTAGGGAGAGGTAAATGGGGGAGTGATCCGAGCCATTTCTCACCAGAGCAGAAAGTTTGCTATTATGGGAGCTCAGCCAGTCAGTAGTGATCAGAGCTCTATCAAGGCGAACCTGAATGCAGTCAGTCCCAGTTCTCCGATTACTCCAAGTGTAATTTTCCCCCTAAAGGTCTAGGTCTAGTAACCCAAGATCATTGATGAATTCCATTAGATCCTGCCAACTTTCCAGGTCTAGGAGGATACTTCCCTGTTTCTTCCCTACCTTTAGAGGAGTGTTAAAATCCCCCATGATGATACATTTAGAAAGCTCTAACATAGACATAATTCCTCTGAGTTTATCCCAAAAGGATTTGCACCCACGTTTTGTGTTAGGAGCATAGATATTTATGATATGCCAACTATCTTTCAACTTAATGTTAGTAAGGTTAAGGAGAAGAATATTACCTTCACCATAAATGATGTCTGCAGTCCAAAGAGAAGTGTTCCATAGAGTCATCAGCCCTCCTGACGCTCCTTCCGAGTTTGTAGCAAACCTATTCATGGAATTTCTAAAATTGATGCCTTCCAGTTTGTCCTTAGTCATCTTTGTTTCTTGGATTAGCATCACATCTGGTCTATGGTCCCTGATCATGTTTCTCAAAACATCTTTCTTGTGTGGCCCATTTAATCCATGTATGTCTCATGATATTAACTTAATTTATAACTTGAGGTGCAGGATAACTAGATGGTCTATTGGGTTCCATCCGATATGTTCCTCCAAGCTTCTTCTTGCTGAATCTGGTTCAGTGATTTACGCCCTGGCATTTTGTATTTCCTCCTAGATCAGCTTTGTTCTTACTTCTAGTTGTAACTGGGGAAGGATCCCTACTAATTTTTCTATTCTTTAATTTTGTCTATTCCCCCTCCTTCTCTTCTTTGTGTTTTGCAAATATTCCTTCCATTCTTGTGAATCTTCCCAGAGTGGCTGAGATAAGGAGTGCTTCCAGTTCCACATCTTGGCTCTCAGAATTCATGGGCACTTATGGGGCATCCTTCATTAGGTTCTGCATGGACAAGTAGACTCCTATTTCCCATGAAACTTCAGGAGATCGAGATCCTATCATTGAAGGGGAGGGGGGACTCTGTATCACACCCCTGATCTATAGAGGGATTCAGAATGCTTTCCTCCAAGATAGGGTTTGCCCCTATAAAGGGCATCAGGTCCAGACATTTGACCACTGTGGAATGGATCTTTGAAGGATCTTCTATAATGATTGAGACTGATTCAATTTCTCCCCTATGCATAGGGGGTTCCTTTTTCCTCCAAACCTGAGGTGTAGTGTGAGATTTCCCCTGGTTTGGGGCCTCGTGGTGTTGGTCCTTTATATTCTCTCTGGACTTTTGGGTTTTCTTAGATTTTTCCTTAGCCATAACAGGGAATCTCGTTACCATATGGCCTACCTTTTTGCAGTGGAAATAGGCAAAAGGAACACTTTCATATTCCAATTTCTAGAGTCCTTTACCAAGCTTTGAGTGGATTTCTATGACCTCTGGCATATCCATCCCTTCTTCGACATTGATGCAGATTCTTGCAAAAGTGAGGTGCCTCATATCCTCAGTCACAGGGTCGATAGAAAGGAGTTCTCCAAAAGCTTTAGCTATTCCAGCAAAGACATCTTTGTACCAAAACTCTAGTGGGAGCTTAGGTAGCCTTACGCAGACCAGAGCTTGGACAAAAAATGAATCATTTAGGTCCAGATTAGGGGACCACTTCTGCAGGGCAAGAGTAGACTTACCGATAGCCCATGCCCCCACACAAAGTATCTTGGCATAGTCTTCTTGACACGAGAACTTGAAAGATAAGAAGACCCTAGCCATGAATTTTATTTCAACCTGACCATTTAGAAACCATTTCTTCTTGGCAAAGGATCTGACAGTATCAATATTAGGCCTAGAGCTAGCAAATTTACCCACTAGTGTGAGAGACATTGTTGCGATATTGTGGTCTATGAGTTCATTCGGTAAAGAGATGGCATATTTTCCTTTCTCTTTATTAGAGAGATCTTTTATGATGGGAAAAAGGGACTTTCCTAAGGGTTTGGTACCAAAAAGGGTTGACCATGGGTGATGCCAGTCTGAGTCCGCTTTGTCACCATGTAGAGCTTCTAACTGTTCTGCTTTAGACCCCACCTCCTCTTTTCCTGGATCCTTCTATCTTTTGCATGGGGCCCCATCCTTGTTTGCTGTGTCTCCCTTTTCTAGGGCTTCTAGGGTTCCACCATCTCCTCCTTCCTCTGCAACTCCTGACACTTGCAAGGACAGTTTCCCGCCCGCTTTCAAATTTGGATTTTCTCCCGCTCCGCTAGCTCCTGCTCCGCTCACCATCACGCATGAAAAAGTTGTGTATGTATCAAATTTTTTTATTTTTTATTTTTTATTTTGTTAGAAAGAGGACTTCAATACCTAGCATGTAGATATTTAAAAAAAAAATTCACTTGTTTCCTATTTTTCCATAAGCGTTGAACATAGAAGTTGATGTTTGGTGAGAAACCTATGTTAGATTAATCTAAAAAAATCATAATAAAACTCAATATTTATTAAAATAATAGTCATTGAAAAGCTCATTCTGAGTACTACTATCATGCATTTGGGTTTGTAAATATTGTCCCATGTGGGCCCTAAATTTGAGCTCTGAAGGTCAGAAAACTGTAAAAAATGAGACAACTTGGGCAACAGATTTTTAAAAGGGGGTTTCGGTATAACATATGTTCTATCAAAAATGGGTTTGATAGAACCTAGACGGGCTTGATAGAACCCCCTTTTGATCTAAATTCCTTGGTCCAAATTTTAATAGTTTTAGTTTTTTGTATTTAATCAAATGTTACTTTCGATCGAATGCACTTTATGCATTCGATTGAAAGTTACTTTCGATAGATAATGAGTGAAAATAAGATTTGGCTGAAAGAGTAAAATTCTTTCATCAAAAAAAGTGTAGCCCATTATTGTGGGTTCACTTAACTTCTATGCATAGAACATAATGACAAATAATATAGAGGATATTTTCGCATTTAGCACAGATGTGGTGAAAAATACCGAAGTCTCTATGCAAGTATTGCAATAGAATTTGAAAGAAAAATTGCCAAATGCAAGAGAGATGAGAAGGTAGAGATTATTTCTACTTCCATGTCTAGGTCTTCTTAAAAAATTATATCAAAAAAATACCCTCCAAAAAAATTCCCACCAATAAAGAGGAAAGAACAAAAAATTTTTGTCTTTTACATAAAAAAATATGCATCCAAGTAGTGCAATATATTAACATGCACTAGTGAACCCATCAAGTGAAGAATCTACAAAAATCAAAGGATAGTCATATTGCAATATATTAACATGCATAATAAAGCCAAATAATTTATCTAAAAGTAAAATAAATAAAAAGGCTATAAATTTCTATCAAGAAATTGAATAAAAATACTCTCCAAGAAATGGTTGACCAAGAAATAAGCAAGCACAAAAAATGTGGTTCCAAAATAATATATATATATACATCTAATTAGTGCATCTAAATCTATTTCCAGACACAATCCTATATATAAATCCAAATGGGATCTTGATTCCCCCATCTACATCACAACATCCAAAATTCCATTTTAATCCATCACTTCAATATTCATCATGGTGTGTATAACTATTGATCATATTTTCTCTTGTCCCCACTACATGTGTCAACTATCCCATATTTTCATCTGTACTTATCTCAGCACCTTGTCCACTATCTAATATGCATCCCCCATTTGCATACCTTTTATCCAATATTTCACATAATCCCTATCACATTTAAGCATCATATCATTCCATTTCTTTTGGTAGAATCCTCCAACATCAAAGATACCATAGTATCACATATATATTTTAGAAAATCTAACTTTACACTCAATAAGTTTTCTACCAATATTTATAAGCACAATAATATCTCATGTGGTCTTTTCATAATATTTGATCCATACGAGATATTGTCAACATGAAAATAGATGTTGAGATGTGTCCCATGAATCGCTCTCTCTCATTTAAAATATTGCAAATCTACATCTCCTCTCTATAGAATGCAACTTCACCCATCCCATCTAGAAATTAACAAGTAAAAAATAAAATATAAAAATACTAAATAGAAAAAAAGTCCATTAATAAGAATAATTATTATGGAAACTTGGATGGGTATCATTATTAAACCTAACAAACAAGTGACATACATTTTTTATCTGAAAGAACCTTATACTAGGGGACAAACTTATCTTATCCCATATACTATTCCTATCTAGTTTAGCCTATTTACCCCTCACTTAAATCCACCTACTTATCCCATCGTATCTAACCCATCCTCCCTTCTTGCTTGAAATCTTGATAGAGATAGTTATAACATCCCCAAGGTTCTTTAGAGAAGACAAGCCTTCCTTTTTATATAGTTAAATCATCTTGCATTCCTTTGTATTAGTAATTTTACAACTCCAATACATTTTTTTTAATTTGATGGTTCATTCTCTTCCTTTACATAGGCCCCACACTTCCTTGGTACATGTGTATATAAGTAAAACTACTCCTATATAGGTACCTCAATACCCTAACACTTTCTCCTAGTTATCAAATCTCATTTTAAATAGGTGATATACTTCCCTAGCATTACTACCTCTTCAAATCCCTCTGTAGATAGATACCATATCTACTTAGAACCTATGCCTAATTATAGATCCTTATTTGCACAAGTGGCATGCCTCTTTATTGCATATGCATACTAAAATTTAGGTTCCACACTTCCCTGGTGTGTGTGTGTGTGTACATGCCTTACAACTCTTCCTTGAATAGATTGCATACTTCTCTAGCACTTTTTCCTACTTGGCTATATGTCACACCTCCCTAGTGGTAATGTAGCTTTGAAAAAATATTCACTACATAGGTGCCACACTTACCTTGTTTTAATACATGCTCCCATAAAAATTTTGTATTTCCTTTTCATAGATGTCATACTTCTCTTGTGACTATTTAGTATTGGAAAATATCTCTCTACATAAGTACCACACTCCTTGGAACTATTGTGAAAATTACAAGTTTATAATACGCATAGAAGAACAATAAAATATAAACATGCATTTTCATAAAAAATCCTCATAAAAGCATACCAGGGAAAAAACCACGAGAAAAGATCTTTTGTATTATTGCTAATAAATTTTCACAGTTACAATAATATTCAAAAGTACATGAAACTTTTCACTTCTAGAATAGCACTAGAACTAACTTCACATTCCAATAGGAACTTGTGAAGTTTCCCTAACATTTATGTGTTTCCCTTTCCACTAGAGCCTTCATGTGTTTATTCCTTCCCACTACTTTGAACCGTCAATCATGTTGAATTGTGATGTTTTTGTTACATTGTCATTAATGTCAATACATTCTATTTGATTAGATATGGTTTGTCTTGATGCTTTGGTGATCCATAATTGGTGTCCTCTAGATGTTTTTATACATTGTTCTATCTTTGGTTGTGTTTATTTTGGTCTTATTCTTGTTGTAACGTATTTTTGTATATCATTGTTGGATCTAAACCGATTTGGGTACTGGCGATTGTGTTTCGGAAAGATTGTATACATTGTAATGTGTGAATTCTATTCGTTGGTGTTGGATATCATTGTAATGAGTTGCATATTTTTTGTGTGAGTATTTTTTGGTGTGGTCCACATTTCATTCTTATCCACTGTGGGAATGTCTTGTGGTGACCTATTTTAAATTATATTTGGCCGACTTGGTAAATTGATAATTAATATTGTTCTTTTCTAACATGAATGTGTATGTATGCATGGATGGTATATTTAAGGGATGAACCTATTTGATGTATATGTATGCAAGAGATGAAAACTTAATAAGACATTTAGATATTATTGTATGTACAAAAGTGTGCAACCAGAGGTAGCAGATTGTAGAACTATTTTTTGTTGTAGTTGAAGATTGTTATTTTAGTGGTGGATATGTTCTTCTCATTGTTTCTTATTTTGGTAGTGAATCATCTTTCAATTGTGATAGATGGTTTTATATTTGGGAAGTTATTCGTACTAAAAATGAGCCTTTTGGCAATGATCCTATCGACAATCATCGTACCTGTAGTGAGCATCTTGGCAGTAAGCCTTCATTGTAAAATCACCTTAACCAATGTCACCTTAGCGTGTGTTTCATATTTGAGAATTATCATTCTCCATGGTTTTTCCCATCTTGGGTTTTGCATGTAATTCAGGTGTTCATTATGCATAGTGATCTTTTGTGCTTTCATGTTCATATCTATTTTTTTTAATCTTATTGATTTAAGGCTACTCCGGATTAAGTATATTGAAGAAAAATATTTAATAATAATTGATTCACCCCCCCACCTCTTAGTTATCTAGATTTTTCAATAATTGGTATCAGAGCTTTGGTTCCTCGAAGGAGAGCTTAACCACTTGAGGTAGATCTCATGGCACACAAATTTTCAATTCCTATGGGTAAAAGTACAATAATCTATCACCCCTAAGGACAATTTTGGGCACTCATTCGCGTCATACTCGGCCGAGTCCAACTCGACCCAGTCTAACTCGACTGAGTTTATGTGGCACCGAATGGTGCCTACATGGCCAAGTCGGTTCGTGCGAGAGCCAATGAGAGGGCTAGTAGGACTCGGCTGAGTCTGACTGGGCCAAGTCCAACTCGGCCGAGTCTACCTAGGTGGCATGCCATGTGGTAGCCAAACCTCCAAAAACATAAAAATCTAGAAGTTTGCACTTCTCCTGGTTTTTTCTCTGCTCAAACTAGACAATGTCAAAAAACTAAAAGTGCCCTTTTCTAGATCTCAGAACTATGATTCTTGAGATATAAATTTTATATTGTTTTGACTACAAAACATTGAACAAATTCATTAAAAACTACATGTAGGTTATTAAATCTTTCAGAAGTCGTTGCTTTGGATAATATAAAAAAATTCTAAATTAATTCATAGAATTTTAAAAATCATAGATAACACTAGAGAAGAGAGTCATCTTCAATAATATGTAATTTATTTGATTTTTGGTATAGTTTTGATAGGATAAAAATGGCGGGAGACAAAAACTGTTGATTTCAAGTAAGTTCGACTTTGAATACTTATAACGGGAAAACTATACATCAAAAAATCTTCTTTCTTTTTTCTGCACTACCTATACATGTCATTTAAAACATATTTTGAAATTGGAGGAAAAAATAATGTTTTACTTATAATGATTTGGCGGGAAGTAAATTCCCTGATTTTCAATTTTTTCAGAAAATGAAAAATAGACCTAAAATTTTTTAAAAACATATTAATTTTGGTTTAATTTTTTTTAAAAAAATTATAGGCATATAATTCATCCTATTTGACACATTTCATCAGTTTACATCATCTTCAAATTCTCAATAGAAATGTGACTTTTATGCCCTTGAAGTTTTATAGTTTTGGTGTTGTTATCCTTTTCCTTTGTAAAAGGGTGTCAGATTATTGTTCTTTCACCCCTATGTTTGATGGATCTAATTGGGTATGTTCAGGATCATGGTGTACCAAACTAGGCCCATAAGTGGCAATGAAATTTCAGAAAATTAGGGTTAGGCAAGTTGACATGAAAAATTGAACAGGTTATCAATCTTAGATCAAAAAAATGTAAGAAGAGAATCTATAGAGAATTGAATTTAGTTTCTAAGATACTAGCCCTTTTTGAAAAAAATTTATTCCAAATGGTGAAAATTTCAAATTGCAATGCAGTAGTAAAAAATATCAGGGAAAAGAGAAGAAGTAGGTGTATGTCCGACCACCTTAGACATAATTAAATAATAATATTTTTTTACAAGATTATAGATCTATAAGTAGTAGACTCATGTCTGGATGTGATGCATATTTTTTGTAAATATTTTCCAACTAAATAATTAATTATGATTTTTCTGATACAACTTTTCCAGAATAAAAAAACTCCCGTGTCTGACCACCTTAACTTAGTCTAAACTTCATAAAATTGAATTTTATCTTTTTTCTTGTACTAGGCAAAGCATAGAATGTGACGCATATTTTGTTAGGAATAAGGTGTCTCAACCTTGGATAATTCCTATTCTTATTATGTGTTTTGTAAAATGTATTTTCTTGCAAATAATATAATTAAGTGTGAGTGTACATGTCTAGTTGGCATGTTGATGTGTCACTCCACTTGATGTGTCGGCATCTTGAATGGTGTGTAAGGAGATCATGG
>MU227896.1:1313752-1329318 GCA_018584345.1 Thuja plicata
TATATATATATATCAAACTAAGGCTAAATTGTATTTCTATATTCATTATTTGCATCAAATGAATTTGATGTAATATATCTATTCTTCAAGGATATCTCACGAAGAGACATACCTCTTCGTGAGACTATGTATCTCAGGAAGAGTGATGTCTCTTTGTGAGACATTCTTAATATCAAAGTTTACCAACTTAGCAAATATCATTATCGACATGTTATTGTTTATCAAAGTCGATCCTCATTTTAGACTTGTTAATGTTGATCTTCATATTAGCATTGAAGATTATACTAGTCGATACATATCGGCCTTCATTCTATTTTTTTTTCCAATCATATGTTTAACAGAATCATCGTTAATAATAATACTGTCGACATATGTCAGCAAATCTTTATTAACAATGATAATTTTGTAACGTTGATAAGAATGAAGTTGATATAAGTATTTTGATGATCATATAAATATTATTATCATTAGTGATAATGATAATGATAATGATAATCATAGTGATATCATTATCAATAATGATTAATCAATATTATAATTCAGATTCATAGTTGATACCATAATCAACATAAAGTAATATCATGTTTTGATCGATACCATAAACGATACTATAATCAACTCAATGATTTTCATTAAGTTGATATAGTTATCAACTTATAATAAAGTTGATAACAATATCAACTTATGACTTGGTCGATACCATAATTGACTTTTGATAATAATGATAAGTTGGTATTGTTATCAACTTTATTAACAATTAAAGTTGATAACAATATCAACTATATCATTGATATTACATTTTTTTAAATGAATAAGGCCTTCTCTATTAATTTAAAATATTAAAGTACATATTCACAAAAAAAGCTGGGGAAAATTAGATCACCCACCAAGATTCACATGGACGGCAGTCAGAAGTCAAAAAAACTATTCATAAATTAAAAAACCATCTCAAGAAGCCAAAGGAGTACCGGCTGAGGGAGGTGGATCATAACTGTCATCTTTTTTACCCTAGCCATCATTGGGGTTTATAAGTGGGTCAGGAATAGACCACCCATCATAAAGAGGCATCTTTATCTTTATTTTTTTCCTCCTCAGTCCTAGGAGGTGAAACGGCCAAGGCTAGGTTAGGGAACCACTTGGAAGAGGTGGAAGCAGGCCATAAAGAGTTACCACCCAAGGTGGGCAAACCAGCAATAGGAGAAATAGGAGAATTAGGAGACCAGCCAGAGCCACACCATGGTGGGAAGGATGAGTGGAGACTTCAACCATCATCCCCACCACTAGGGGAGTTTTAAGGGGCTTGGGACTGAGGAGTTTGGGAGTGGTGGGTGGAAGAACTGTGTCCACGATGGAGACCATGGGGTAGAGTGTGGTCTGCAGAAATAGAATCAGGTGGCACTATGGCCACCATACATGGGGGTGTTACCCTAGTGGCTCAAAATCTCCTATAGGTGGGCCACCTCAAGTGCCACCTTGTTATCCTATAATTATATATGCATCATCTTATGATTGCATATGCAAGATTTAGTGTACATAGATACATTTATATCAAGAAATTTGTGAGTGAGAAGAACAACATTTCTATCTTTCCAAAGAGTAAAAAGAATCTCCATCTTGAAAGCATGCCAAATCTGAGTGTTTTTTTAGGGGGTTCTAGGTGAATCACCCAGACAAATCATATACCAAGAAAAGGGTTTAGGCCGAAATGGTTAGAAAAAATTATGAATCCACCTCCATTATTGTTGAGCTCTTCAAAAAAACTAGAAGATATGAAGAAAGGTCTTTGGTTGCCCACAAAAGAGACACCTAGGATAACAAACTCCTAGATTCTTAAGCTAAAAACCAAGGGGAAATCCTTGGAAAAGAACACACCACTTAAAGTGTGCAAACTTTGGCTTAGTAATGGCATTCTAGATAGCGTGAAATTTTTGTCTCCAGTTTTATTAAGAAGACTGCAAGTGCCAATGCTGGTTGAGAGTGGTGACCATGGGAAAATGTGGCACCAGTCAATGATATCCCATTTTTAGCTTATAGCTAGTAAGAGGAGTGCAACAATAAAATTTCCAATCCTTCCACCATGGATTAACAAGTTGAACACCCAACCTGTGAATCATGTGAGGAGTCAAGGCAGAAACTAACAAGTCAAAAGTTTGTCGATCTAGATGAGATAGAAAAAATTGAACTTACATGTCATCCCACATTTCAAGGCTCATGGTAGCTCTGGAAAAAAAATATTTGGGTGTCCTAATGCCACATTTATAAAAACATAGAGAACTAGCACCCTGAACCTTATCCAATGGGACCCCTTACACAGAAAAAAAGGGCAGAGCACAAAATATTGTGTTGGTTCATAGAGATCTCATTATGGAGCCCATCTCCATCCAAACAAAGCCACATCTTAATGGCTCCCAGGATTTCCAGATTCTTTTGAAAAACAAAAGTGCCCTGGATTTGAACTACTTATGACATGATGATAAGGGTTGAAAACCAATCCCCTTCCAAGCTAGCTTATTGACTATAAATCTACTGGAAATAGAATGCTTGAGAAGGATTTTCCAGGCTTCATTCCCAATCAAAGCACAAAAGACCAACTTACCACATAAGGCAATTCCCTACTTCTGAGTAGGAGAATGGGTTTTCAAACTCCTTGGGAAGGTAGAAATACTCCCAGGAAAATTTGTGAAACCCATGATGATCATCACCAAAATCCTAGAGGAAATCCCAAAGGATTTTCTCTAGCTTCATGTAGGAGGATTTTTAATGATCCCAACGAGAAGAATAGAAAACATGGGTAGCTCCTAGAACTTTGGAACAAATCTAGAATTTACCAGCCAAGGAAAGTAGCTTGGTAATCTTGCATTCAAGCTTGTTTTTAATCTTTGCAAGAACAAAATTCCAAAACTCAATAGGTGAATCTTGAAAGGAAAAGGGAATGCCCAGAAAGAGAAAGACCTCTCTATGATGAACCCATTTCTAGCCATATTGAGAGAGCCAAGGAGGAGCAGGAAGAAAAGAATACATATAGAAGAGAGTCTTGTGCCATTGAATAGCCAAACCATAGGGAAGACAAAAATTTTAAAGGCATTGGAGAGCATTGGATACATTATCCTCATCCTCAATGAAAGTGAGAAAATAATCATCAAAAAATGACCATTGAAAAGATGGGTAGGTGACTCAAGCGGGGAAAGTCCTCTGACAAGGCCATAAGAGATGTCATTGATAAGAAGGTAGCCAAACCCCTCTATAGAAAGAACATAAAGAGTTGGGGCTAAAGATAAGCCCTATTAGATAGATCTAAAAAGGCCAAAAGGCTTGGATTGTCTTCCATTAATGGTAATACAAGTAGATGTATCACTAAAAAGAATCTCAACTCACTGAATGAAGGTGGGACAAAAGCTGAGGGCTTGAAGCATTGCAAGAAAGAAGGGTCATTCAATATAGTCATAAGCCTTGGAAAAATCAATCTTGAGGAAGATGGCTCATTTTTTAGACTTCCTAGCCCATGAAATGCCTTCCCAAACTGTAATAATATTGTCAAGGATACACCTAGACTTGATGAATCCAGTCTTCTCAAGGCACACAACCAGATGTAGGATGTGGAAGAATTCAAGATCCAAGGCTTTAGAAATAATATTTTGAGAGACATTAAGAAAGGTTATTGGCCTCCAATTACAAATATCTTCAGGATCCATTGCTTTAGGTATGAATTTAATGTTTCCTTTGTTGACAATATTGCCAAGGGATTTGGAATGAAATGCTTCAAGGTAGACCATATGTAGTTCAAGGCCAACACAGTCCCAAAATACTTTAAAAAATTCACATAGAAATTCATCGCACCCAAGAGCCTTGTCATCCACCATGGAAAAGACAACTTCCTTCAGGTCATTAATGGTGAGAATTTGCTTACAAAAATCATGATGCTCAGCTGAGAGATAGTTTGTTGTAACAAAAATACAATCCTTCAAAGCTTGGTCCCTGGAAGAAGAACTTCCATGCACTGTGAACACCTTCTCATAATGTCAGACAAAAGTTTGAAGAATGTCAGGAATTTCAGAGAGAACCTCTTGACCTTCCTTGAACCTTTTGATCCCAACAAAGGTATGATGATCTCTAAGAGATTGAAAAAATATTTGGAGGGTTGGTCTCCAACCTCAAGCCAGTGCATGCGAGCCTTTTTTTGAGCTCCCCTGGAAGCATAGCTTTCTAAAACTTGCTTCTGATGGCTGAGATTAGCTAGACAAAGTTGGAGGTCCATATCAAACAGATTCATGGCCAAGGCCTCAGAAGATCACATAGACATTTAGTAGTTGTGTTGTATGAATGTCAGTGGTACATAGTTAGCTACTTTTCAAAAATGAAAAGAAACCTTGCTGTACGGGTGATGGAATCATTCCACTAGTGAATCCAGCCTGAGTGGTTGTAGGGTCAGGCTCTAAATTCAAGACATGCAAAATAAGAGTTGCAGTGACTTAATGAGTAAGAAGGGAATTTTGAGGAAAATTTATGTTTTAGAAGGATGCCTCTTAGATGTCTAATATTCAATAGTAAAGACGATGGGATAGTGGTCTCATCACAAAGTCACATCAATGAAAGGAATGATAGATAATTCCCGTTCTTTAGAAAAAGAGAAAAAATATTGAGTTTTAATCATGGCATGATCAAGCCTCTTAAAAATCCTGTCAGATCCATCTCTGAAATTAGACCAAGTACGCCTAACCCTACCGTGACAGTGACGGTTGGCATTGGGATAAAAAAGGCCCAATTTATTACGCATGTAGTACCAAGCCTCCGTTTCACTAGTTGTCCATCTAAATGGAAAAACATCATCTTTGTCAGCAACTAGCTCAACCATATTGAAGTCCCCACAAATAACCTAGGTGGCTAGTGGCATATGATCTGCCATCCAATGCCACAGATGTGATCTTTCAACAGTATCATCGGGAGAATAAACATTAACTATGCCAAAAGAATAATTATTAAAAGACAATACTATCCAAACAATTCTCTACATGGGGTCAAAACCATGTGAAATAATAGAAGAGAATAAACAAGGGGGAATAAGAGTAACTACAGCACCTTGACCAACTTCATGTTGTGAAGAGAACATAGTAGCATCCAGCCAAATAACATGGCAAGCAACATTGAGCATGAAACTAGATATTTTAACTTCCTGGAGATGGAGAATATCTAGGTTACCAATCCTGTTTCTATCATATAGAAAAAAATATTTTCTAGGGAGGTTAGTGAGACCTTGAACATTCCAAGAGAGAAAATTCATGATAACAATTCTTTCATTTCATCCTCATCCCCAAGAGAGGAGAATCTATTATGCAATAAGGTTGAACTGGTTCTCAAGCTAGGATGAGAATCTCCTCAAAAGATGAATCTTCGCTTCTCCATTCTACGATCTAAAATCTCAGCACACCCAGAATGGTTGTGGGAATGATGCTAAGATTGAGACACTATGGAAGTCATATGTGGAGTGTGGACCCATGAAGGGCAAGAAACACTTGCAGGTTCTTATGTCCCTTGCAGGGCAGGGTTTGAAACAAGAGCTGGTGGAAATGCAACCATCGGGGTAACAAGAGCCACCATAGTGAATTTCATTGATAGATAAGCCATAGAAGCTGAAATTTTCTTGGGGGTTGAAGAATTTTTTCCTTTTTCGCACCACAGTGGTCCATTCTTCTTTTTTTTTTTTTGCCTCGACAGGCTTGGAAGGAACATCCTTAGGAGGAGATTTTGTGCGAGGCATGGCTAACAGGCAGTCCTCTCTCTCTCTCTCTCTCTCTCTCTCTCTCTCTCTCTCTCTCTTAAGATGTATGAACTTAGGAGTCCTAAGGAGTTATAAGTGGTCGTAGGATACATTAATGTGTCCTAGGACCCCTTATGACTCCTAAGACATGTATTATTATGGGTCCTAGGGGGTCATAAGGGCTCGTCGGACCCCTTAAGACCCCTTAGGACCCCTAAGATAGACTCAATCCCCTAATATGTATGAACTTAGGCATCCTAAAGGGTCATAAGTGGTCCTAGGATACATTAATGTGTCATTGTACCCCTTATAACCATTTAGCAACCCTAAGACATGTATTGTTATGGGTCCTAAGGGGTCACAAGGGGTTGTAGGACCTCTAAGACCCCTTATGACTCCTAAGATGTATTCTTAGTGGTCAAGTAATGGGTCATAAGGGGTTGTAGGACCCCTTAAGACCTCTTATGACCTCTTATGACCCCTTAGGATAGCTAAGATGAATTCTTAGTGTTGTTTGATCAGATTTAGGGTATATAATTCTTTAAAATTTTATGTATATATATTAGATAAATTTACAATACAATGTTATCTAATCTTAGATAGATATAAGTATATCTTGATAATTTCTCCTTAGAATATTATCTTTATATATATATTTATCTCCAAATTGATGCTATATCAAATCACTTATTTGATATATATATCAATATCAATATAATATAAATGATCTTCTTATTAACTAATGTGTTTAGAAGAATATATATATATATATAAAACTAAGGCTAAATTGTATTGCTATATTTATTATTTGCATCAAATGAATTTGATGTAATATATCTATTCTTCAAGGATATCTCACGAAGAGACATACCTCTTCATAGAATATGTATCTCATGAAGAGTGATGTCTCTTCGTGAGACATTCTTATTATCAAAGTTTACCAACTTAGCAAATTGCATTATCGACATGTTATTGTTTATCAAAGTTGATCCTCATTATCAACTTGATAATGTTGATCTTCATATTAGCATTGAACATTATACTAGTCGATACATATCGGCCTTCATTCTATTTTTTGTCTAAACATATGTTTAACAGAATCATTGTTATTAATGATACTGTCAACATATGTCAGCAGATATTTATTAACAATGATAATTTTGTAACGTTGATAAGAATGAAGTTGATATAAGTATTTTGATGATCATATAAATATTATTATCATTATTGATAATGATAATGATAATCACAGTGATATCATTATCAATAATGATTATTCAATATTATAATTCAGATTCATACTTGATACCATAATCAATATAAAGTAATATCATGTTTTGATTGATACCATAATCGATACGATTATCAACTCAATGATTTTCATTAAGTTGATATAGTTATCAACTTATAATAAAGTTGATAACAATATCAATTTATGATTTGGTCGATACCATAATTGACTTTTGATAATAATGATAAGTTGATACTATTATCAACTTTATTAACAATTAAAGTTGATAACAATATCAACTATATCATTGATATTATTATTTTTAAATGAATAAGGCCTTCTATATTAATTTAAAATATTAAAGTACATATTCAAAAAAAAATGCCAAGGGAAATGAGATCACCCACCAAGAGTCACACGGATGACAGTCAGAAGGAAAAACAACTATTCATAAATTAAAATAACCATCTCAGGAAGCCAAAGGAGAACCAACTGAGGGAGGTGGATCATAACTGTAATCTTTTTTACCCTCGCCACCATTGGGGTCTATAGGTGGGTTAGGCATAGACCACCCATCATAAAGAGGCATCTTTATCTTTACCTTTTTCCTCCTCAGTCGTAGGAGGTGAAATGGCCAAGGCCAGGTGAGGGAACCACTTGGAAGAGGTGGAAGCAGGCCATAAAGAGTTACCACCCAAGGTGGGCCAACCAGTAATAGGAGAAACAAGAGAATTAGTAGACCAGTCAAAGCCACACCATGGTGGGAAGGCTGAGAGGAGACTTCAACCATCATCCCCACCACTAGGGGAGTTTTAGGGGGCTTGGGACTGCTCAAGGAGTTTGGGAGTGGCGGGTGGAAGAACTATGTCCACGATAGTGACCATAGGGTAGAGTGCAGTCCATAGAAATAGAATCTGGCGGCACTCTGGCCATCATACATGGGGGTGTTACCCCAGTGGTTAAAAATCTCCTATAGGTGGGCCACCTCAAGTTCTACCTTGTTATCCTATAATTGTATCTGCATCATCACATGATTGCATATGCAAGCTTTAGTGTACATAGATACATTTATATCAAGCAAGTTGTGAGTGAGAAGAACAACATTTCTATCTTTCCAAAGAGTAAAAAGAATCTCCATCCTGAAAGCATGCCAAATCTAAGTGTAGTTTTAGGGGATTCTAGGTGAATCACCTAAAAAAATCATATACCAAGAAAAGGGCTTAGGCCAAAATGGTTTGAAAAAATTATGAATCAACCTCTAGTACAATTGAGCTCTTCGACACAAATAGAAAATATGATGAAAGGTCTTTGGTTGCCCACAAAAGGGACACCTAGGATCACAAACTCCTAGATTCTTGAGCTGAAAACCAAGGGGAAATCCCTGGAAAAGAACACACTAAGTGAAGTGTGCAATCTTTGGCTTAGTAATGGTGGTCTAGATAGTGTGAAATTTTTGTCTCCAATTTTTCTGAGAAGACTGCAAGTACCAACATTGGTTGAGAGTCGTGACCATGGGAAAATCTGGCACCAGTCAATGGTATCCAATTTTTAGCTTATATTTAGTAAGAGGAGTGCAAGAATAGCATTTCTAATCCTTCTACCATGGATTAATAGGTTGAAAACCCAACCTGTGAATCATGTGATGAGGCAAGGCAGAAACTAACAAGTCAAAAGTCTTTCGATCTAGGTGAGACAAAAATAACTAAACTTACATGTCATCCCACATTTCAAGGCTCGTGGTAGCTCTGGAAAAAAAATATTTGGGTGTCATGATGCTATGTTTATGAAAAAATAGATAACTAGCACTGTGAATCTTAGCCAATGGGACCCCTTACACAGAAAAAAGGGGAGAGCACAAAATATTGTGTTGGTTCATAGAGATCCCATCATGGAGCCCATCTCCATCCCAACAAAGCCACATCTTAATGGCCTCCTAGGCTTTCTAGATTATTTTGAAAAACAAAAGTGCCCTTGATTTGAACTACTTATGACATAATGAGAAGGGTTGAAAACCAATCCCCTTCCAAGCTAGCCTATTGACTATAAATCCAATGGAAATACTATGCCTGAGAAGGGTTTTTCAGGCTTCATTCCCAATCAAAGCATAGAACACCCACTTACCACATAAGGCAATTCCCTATTTCTGAGTAGAAGGATTGGTTTTAAAACTCCTTGGGAAGGTAACAATACTCCCATGAAACTCTGTTAAACCCATGATGATCAGCACCAAAAGCCTAGAGGAAATCCTGAAGGATTTTCTCTAGCTTCATGTAGGAGGATTTTTAAGAATCCCAGCAAGAAGAATAGAAAACATGGGTAGATGCTATAACTTTGGAATAAATCTAGAATTTACCATCCAAGGAAAGAATCTTGGTAATATTGTATTCAAGCTTCTTTTTAATCTTTGCAAGATCCAAATTCCATAGTTCAATAGGTGAAGCTTGAAAGGAAAAGAGAATGCCCAGAAAGAGAAAGACCTCTCTATGATGAACCCATTTCTAGCCATATTGAGAGAGACAAGGAGGAGCAGGAAGAAAAGAATACATAAAGAAGAGAGTCTTGTGCCATTGAATAGCCAAACCATAGGCAAGACAAAAAGTTTCAAGGCATTGGAGAATATTGGAGATATTATCCTCATCCTCAATGAGATTGAGAAAATAATCATCAGCAAAATGACCATTGAAAATCATGGTAGGTGACTCAATCGGGGAAATTCCTTTGACAAGGCCAAAAGAGATATCATTGATAAGAAGGTATCCAAACCCCTCTATAGAAAGAAAATAAATAGTTTGGGCTAAAGATCAACCTTGTTGGATAGATCTAAAAAGGCCAAAAGCCTTGGATTATCTTCCATTAATAGTAATACAAGTAGATGCATCACTAAAAAGAATCTCAATTGACTGAATGAAGGTGGGACCAAAGATGAGGGCTTGAAGCATTGCAAGAAAGAATGGTCATTCAATATAGTCATAAGCCTTGGAAAAATCAATCTTGAGGAAGATGGCTCATTTTTTAGACTTCCTAGCCCATGAAATGCCTTCCCAAACTATAATAATATTGTCAAGGATATACCTATACTTGATGAATCTAGTCTTCTGAAGGCACACAACCAGAGGTAGGATGTGGCATATTTTGAGATCTAAGGCTTTAGAAATAATATTTTGAGAGACATTAAGCAAGGTTATTGGCCTTCAATTACAAATATCTTTAGGATCCCCTGCTTTAGGTACAAATTTAATGTTTCCTTTGTTGACAATATTGCCAAGGGATTTGGAATGAAATGCTTCAAGGTAGACCATATGCAGGTTAGGGCCAACACAGTCCCAAAATACTTTAAAAAATTCACATGGAAATTTGTCACACCCAGGATCCTTTTCATCCACCATGGAAAAGAAAATTTCCTTTAGGTCATTAATGGTGAGCATTTTCTCACAAAAAGCATGATTCTCATTTGAGAGATGGTTTGTAGTAACAAAATTACAATCCTTAAAAGTTTGGTCCCTGGCAGAAGAACATCCATGCATTGTGAACAACCTTCTCATAATGTCAGACAAAAGTTTGAAGAATGTCAGGAAGTTCATAGAGAACCTGTTGACCTTCCTTGAACCTTTTGATCCCAACAAAGGTATGACGATCTCTAAGAGCTCAAAAAACTCTTTGGAGGCTTGGTCTCCAACCTCAATATAGTGCATACGAGCCTTTTTTGAGCTCCCCTAGAAGCATAGCTTTCTACAACTTGCTTCTGATGGGTGAGATTAGCATGACAAAGTTGTAGGTCCATATCAAACGGATTCATGGCCAAGGCCTCAGAAATCACATAGATATTTGGTAGTTGTGTTGTATGAATGTCAACAATACATAGTAAGCTACCTTTCAAAAATGCAAAGAAACCTTGCCGTATGGGTGATGGAATCATTCCACCAGTGAATCCATCCTGAGTGTTTGTAGGGTCAGGCTCCAAATTTAAGACATGCAAAATAAGAGCTATAGTGGCTTCATGAGTAAGAAGGGATGTTTTGAGGAAAAAATATGTTTTAGAAGGACACCTCTTAGATGTCTAACATTCAATAGTAAAGACAATGGGATAGTGGTCTAACAAAGTCACATCAATCAAAGAAATGATATAAAATTCCCGCTCTTCAGAAAAAAAGAAAAAATATTGAGTTTTAATCATGGCATGATCAAGCCTCTTAAAAATCCTGTCAGATCCAACTCTAAAATTAGACCAAGTACATTGAACCCCACCGTGATGGCGATAGTTGGCATTGGGATCAAAAAGGCCCAATTTATTATGCATGTAGTACCAAGCCTCTCTTTCTCTAGTTGTCCATCTAAATGGAAAAACATCATCTTTGTCAGCAACTAGCTCAACTATATTGAAGTCCCCACAAATAACCTAGGTGGTTGGTGGCATATGATCTGCCATCCAATGCCACAGATGTGATCTTTCAACAGTATCATTAGGAGCATAAACATTAACTATGCCAAAAGAATGATTATTAAAAGACAATAATATCCAAATAGTTCTCTACATGGGGTCAAAACCATGTGAAATAATAGAAGAGAATAAACAAGGGGGGATAAGAGTAACTACACCACCTTGACCAGCTTCATGTCATGAAGAGATCACATTAGCGTCCAGCCAAATAACATGGCAAGCAACATTGAGCATGAAACCAAAAATTTTAAATTCCTGGAGACAAAGAATATCCAGGTTACCAATCCTGTGTCTATCATATAGAACAAAATATTTTCTAGGGAGGTTAGTGAGACCTCAAAAATTCAAAGAGAGAAAATTCATGATAAAAATTCTTTCATTTCATCCTCGTCCCCAAGAGAGGAGAATATATTATACAAGAAGGTTGAACTGGTTTTAAAGCTAGGAGGAGAATCTCCTCCAAAGATGACTGTCCGCTTCTCCATGCTACCATATGAAATCTCAGCACACCCAGGATAGTTGTAGGAATGATGCCAAGATTGAGACACTATCATGGAAGTTGTCTATGGAGTGCAGACCCATGAAGGGTGAGAAACACTCATAGGTTATTTTGTCCCATGGGGGGCAGGGTTCAAAACAAGAGCTGGTGGAACTAAAACCATCAGGATAACAAGAGCCACCATAGTGACTTTCATTGACAGATAAGCCATAGAAGCTGAAATGTTCTTGGGGGTTGAGGAATTGTTTCCTTTTCACACCACAGTGGTCCATTCTTTTTTTCCTCCTCCATAGGCTTGGAAGGAACATCCTTAGGAGGAGATTTTGTGCAAGGCATGGCCAACGGGTAGTCCTTGATCTTGTGCTTAGCCAATTAACACCTATAAACAGTATTGTCTAGGTTCAGGTAAAGAACCTTCTAGTTGAAGGTGTGGGATCCAACTTGAATATCAATCATTTCTTTAAGGTCACGTGAAAGTTTGACCTCAACACAAACCCTTTTTCTGAGGGAGAGCGTTAAAAGAATGATCATGTTCCATACACACCGCCTTGCCAAGAGTTTGTGCTATGGTCTACATGAATGGATAGCATGGAAGTGGAATACCCAGAAATTAAACCCAAACTGGGACCCTGATTATTTTTTGTCTAAGACTGCAAAGTCTCGAGACCAATGCTAGAAAACCAACAAGGAAGGCCTAATTGTCCAAGGCCCACAATTGAATACCACGTTGGCCTCAGTAAGGTTTGAGAAATGAAACAAAAAAATCCCTTAGTAAGCCTTTGAATTCCATCAACCCAAACTCCATGAGGAGTCCAAGATTTGGAAACCCAATCTTTCAGCATGCTTTAAGGTGGAGTTATACCCACAAAACATCCTATTAAAGTATGCTTCTCAAGAGAATCACAGGCGTTATGAAATTCCTATATATTAAGAACAATATCAGGGGAGGGCATACCTCATGAAACACTTTTGAAACAAACTTGTGAGGGTTTTTCTTTAGAGGAGGCACCATAAGTATCTTTTTGATACTCAAATCAATAGATTGGATTTTCTATGGATTTTGCCTATCCAATGTTGAGAAACCCAAGTTATTTGACAACTGATAAGGTTTCAACCTATTTTAAGTTTCAACCTTATGCAATTTTGGCTCTATAGAACCAAGGCTGGTAGACCTATACCCTAGACTTATCTCCCAAATCCCAAGGGCTTTTTAGAGAAGATTGTGTGTGTTCCAAACTTCCCTATCTCAAATTATGGAAAATTACTACTGAGATACCTCAACTAGGAGCAATGTACTTTCAAGTGTTTCAATGAAAATTTTAAAATATTTAAAGAATTATTGATGGATACAACATATAAACTAAATAGAGGAGATGGGTATAGTATCTCAAAAAAAATCAACAATGAAACTATGACCATAATCCAATAAGAAAGAAATACCAGTGCCTTAATCCACAATGGGAAATAGAGTCACTATCATTCCAATCTTATGTTCAACCTCAAAGATAGTTTTACAAGAAAAATTATCACTTCAAAGGTTTTATGAAATGTACATGCAACCTAAAACAAATTCAAAGATATTTCAAAAGGGGTAAGAATTCTAAGATGATAGACCAATTGACTGAGGCCTCAATCAACAAAATTTAACCATGCAAAATGAGAAAACCAATTAAAAATATAGACTGTGAATCAAATTAGGAAGCATGCACATCAAACTATCAGTTTGAAGAAGTCCTATTGGTTTATCAGAGGGACTAATTGAAGAATGATAATGAAATAATTGTATATATGGAAGAAAAAAGGACTTATCTTTATTTGATTTTGGAAAATAGTACAATAGAATTCAAGTTTGCAGTTATTAATCCATCTATCCCATCTAACTATAATAATAGTAAGTCTTAGTGTGTCCTCGGTGTCGATCTTGGTATCCTTATAAGTATGGAACCCAAAGGATTCAAACAAGCTTCAGATCAACATGATGATTCCTAACAAATACCTAACCTAGTGATCAATAACCGAATGTTTAATTACAATAATGGAAGAACTAGTTATCCTTATGCGATAATAGTTATCGATCGATTAGGTTTCATAATAACTTAACAAGTATTTCATAATATGTATTTGAAAATAAATTAAACAATAGATCTACATCATAATGATTTTCCAATCGTATATTCATCCATAGTCTATCTCATGAACATGTCGATCCCATATATATCTGCACATGATAATGAATATATTCTTTGGTGCATACTCATTAGAATCATGTTCATTGCATTTTATCAATCTCCATAATGGTTTTAGTCATTTCTCTATGATCCCTCTTCATCACGTCTGCATGCGATCATTTGTCACAATGTCAAGAATCTGGACCGTCCGATCTAACCACGTTCACAATCTTTGTTTTTTGCATGCAAAGTCGATAATCAAATAATGAAATAAAACCTAAGTATAATAAAAGGTTATAATGTTTTAAATGCCACATAGTAAGTCAATTTTAATATCATTGCCAAGGCCTTTTGTCTATTCCCATTGTTGCTACGTGTCGCATCCTTCGCTATAGCGCAATGGTTAAACTTCATTCACTTTTCTGCTGCATCATCATGCTAAGTTGTAGATCTTTCTGTCATGCCCACAAAATCCGGGCATTAAAACCTGAACCTATTGAATTTAAAACTTTCATTTAAGCATGTTATATCAACTATAGGAAATGAAATCTTTTCTAAACCTTTGCAAATTAAATTAATTGAAATATCAATATAGAATAACAACATCAATTAGAGTGATAGTTCTTGAGGTTCCTTTTCCACTATATTAAGTCAAACAACTATAAATTCATTTTGATAACAATAATTTAAAATAAAGGTCCAAATAAATATCTTATTAATATAAATAAACCTACTCTTATTCCAAAATTATAAGAAGATTACAATTTCCAAAACCCTTTTCAAATTTTACAAGGGAGAAGTTTGGACATAAAAATACTTTGAGATAGAAATTTCATCCAAGACACCAAGACTTCAGCTAAAATTTTAGAAGCTTTCTCTGAACCTGTAAGAACATCAAGGTTGACCATGGAGGCTCACCTCCCAACCTAGGCCTTTACAAGGCCACCCCCGAGCTAGGGGATCCAAAACTGAACCAGGATACATACACACATAACAACGAGGAAACTAAAAACATGAACACAAGAAAATAACCATAACCTAAGGATATACATAGGTCTCCAAAAGACCTGAAACAAAGGGGTGAAAGAGCACTACCACAAGAGGAGAAATCCAATAATACAAAATACGTACTCTAGGAATAGGCCACACATAATCTCAACATTCCTAAGTACCACATATATAATCTTGTTCCATGGCCACACATGGACTCATGAAAAAATTTTCTACCCTTCACCTCCATGCCCTACAACGAAAACTAGAGTAAATTTACCTTCCTTTCACAAAACAAGTTATGGCTTCAAGCCTTCCAATTTCTTATGAACCCCAAATTCCTTGGGAATTCTTGGCGTCATGGGCACCCATATACCCATGTACATCCCTCCACACATGGGAGACTCTGCACTACTTGGGTAGATCACTAACTTTCACCCCATCAAGGTTACCCAACCCTCCCAAGGGTGAATAAGCCTTGAAGA
>MU227896.1:1330147-1386171 GCA_018584345.1 Thuja plicata
CTAGCCATGCCAACACATAGAGTGCACATGTGTCAAGTGACACAACAATTTCACATGAGCATGACTTATTACACATTTACTTAATTAAATAAATTACAATCATACACCACACTTTTACGAATAAAAACTCAATACAATGAGGTCCATGTCTCTTTATATAGACAAGGCCTTAGCATCACAGTTTTCACATAGGTCCATTCCTGAATGCCCGATTAGTACCATGGTCAACTTTTCCTGCACACTCATTTCACACATCAGTAGGTCCAATAAATCAACATTAAAACATATCAAGATACATAATGTAAATTGAACACACATTCACTCATATTTGCATCGATGATTCATTTAACTTAAACAATATCTGCATCTAATCTATATGCATAAACATAACTCTTAATAAATCTGCATACTGATATTATCTACATCCACTTACTAATCCAATATACTAAACCTTCAAAACTAAATCTTAAATAGAAGTCTGCATCACCCACACAAAGTATCTAATAGAGTCCCTGATTACGTAATCAGGTGTTGTTTACAAGAAAAGGATTCAACGGATCCATAAAGAATTCATGCTTCCCAATAGTCCAACTATAACAAAATATGAATCGACAAGAGAACATATGAATGAGAAATAGTGTTAAGATTATGTCAGATTGGGGTAGGCCTCACACTTTCATCCTATGGTTTCTAAATTTATTTAAATGCCTCAATCATCTTCTGATTGCTTTTACCCGCTTGATTAAGTCCTAGCCGTTGATTTAAAGCACAAGATAAAAGATAGTGTTTAAGCAGTCAGTCTTTTAATTTACTTTATGCACCTCCGTGTAGTCTAGTAATTATGCTTCACCAACCAAATACTGACACCTGTATCCTTGTAATTCCACCTATATATCTTGGCGATCCCGGGATACCTATCACTCTTTTCACCATCATGTGGTGTTTAAATAGCGCATAACTTGCGATAACACCATCATGTTTGACAGTTAGATAAACTCTTAATCTAATCGGATATGACTTGGTTTAGTTTTAGTCAAGTGGACCCCATATGACACACGGTGCTCATTCTATGGTTCCATGTTAATTAAAAGAATTTGTGTGTAGGTTGAGTGTAAACATTCAAATGTTGACAACTCTTGTTTGAATGCTTTGATTATCATGAGGTCAAGACCAGAATACCGTGCCACCCCGCAATGGATAGAAAAACTCTCACTGCTTCATTGCACCATCATGTTATAGGTAGATAGAGGGTAATTTTATGATCATATGACTACATAAACTGTATGTCAATTACAACCATTGTATTTTGACTTTGACCTTGCTAGCTTTTTATCTCCATTAAAGAGAAATAAGAATAAATCAATAGTAGACAAGAATAACTATTAGAGACATAGATTAAAATGATATAGTATTGATAAAATACAAAATAAATATAAGTAAGAATCATAATATATAAACCATATGGCTATAGAAGATCAATAAACAAATGCAAAGAAATCCTTCCCTGACTGATTATGAATACAAACCAATTTGCAAATATGGGTTCGACCAGTGGCTCTTTCTAGGGATGCGTGTTTATACCTGAATGCAACAAGATCCAAGCTATCTCTAGAAAAGAAGACCATTAGAAAAAAAAGGAATAATATATACTTCATAGATAAGGAAAAAAAAAACCTTCTTGTTGTCGACTTCAATAGAAAAAAGGTTTAAGATACTGACCATGCATAGGGAATTCATGATGGTAACCCTCCAAGTCCTGAAGGAGATAAGAATTCTTGCCACCTTTACCAATAATGACAAAAGGTCCTACCCATAAAGCATCAAAATTTACATACTTGCCTTTGTCTTGATCTTTCACATTCCATCACTAGATCTCCCTCCTCAAATTTCCTTTCTATAGTCTTTTTATCAAACAAGACTTTTATTTTCTTCTGCAACTCTTGATTTCTCTCATGATCGTGATTCCTTATTTCATCCAATTCTACAAGCTATTGAAATCTGTCTTCCATAAAATCCACTTCTTTCCATTGCTCATTACTCACAAACTTGTATACTGACAATAAGTTATTTAGTGGTAAGTGAGCTTTCTTTCCATAGACAAGTTCATATGGGGCATATCCAGTAGACTTTTTAATTGTAATTTTGTCTGCCCAAAGTGCAAGTGGTAATTTTGAATCCCATTATATTTTGTTGCTATCCAACATCCTTTTGATAATATTCATTATATTTTTGTTACTAGATTCCACTTGGCCATTTCCTCGAGGGTGATAAGAAGATGAAAAATAAATGTTTATTCCATATTTCTCATGAAATTCAATGAAATTTGCAGATCTAAAACACATAGCACTATTACAAACAATCTTCTGAGGAACACCAAGTCTTGTCAATATCTTTTCAGTCAGGAATTTGATTACTAATTTACTAGTATCTTGTCTAGTTGGTATGGCTTCCACCCACTTAGTGAATCAATAACTAGCTACCAAAATCCATTTATTCCCACCACTAGATGTATCATTGATTTCACCTATGAAGTCTATTCCCCACATTTGGAATGGTTCTTTAGTAGACATAGGATTGAGAGGTAATGCATCATTATATTTGACTTTTCCTGAAAACTTCTGATATGCTTCACATTTCTCAACATATTCATGGCATTCTTTAAATATACAAGGTCAATAGTATCATGCATTCAATATCTTGTGTGCATTGTTTTTTTCTAAAAAGTTTCCTCCACATGCTCCATCATGGAAATCCTTAAGCACCTTTTAAGCTTGGTATGTATCTAGACATAAAAGAAGTATCCCATTCATGTTTTTTCAGTATAAGTCTCCTTGCATTAAGATGTATTTAGATGCTTACAATTTCACTTTCTTCTTTTGATTAGCAGTAAGTTTTTCATGACATTTCATGTGTTTTAATAAATGTACTATATTAGTGTACCAAGGGCATCTTTCAATACTTGTCTGAGTTTCACTTAGATCAATTTGATTCACCTATAATGCATCCATATTTGATTCTTCCATCAACCTTGTTAATCCTTTTCCTCTAATAATCTTAGTAATCTGGATGTCTATATCAAATTCTTGAATTTGATTTACCTATCTACATGTTCTCCCAGTGACTTCTGATTGTCTGAATATATCCTTTATTGCTGCATTAGGAACATAGGCTATTACTTTTTCTCCTACCAAATAAGGCTTGAAGGAATTTACTACCTTTACAAGTGCATAATATTGTTTCTCATTGATATCATAATTTAACTCAGAGGTTTGAAGGGTTTTATTGAAGAATGCTATTGGTTTTTCATATCCTTCATTATTCTTTTGTACTAAGACAACAACAATGGTGTGATATAATGCAAAGGAAAATAATTGGAATGACTTAGTATAATCTAGGGATTTGAGGACAAGAGCTTCCTTAATTTCCTTTTTAATCTTTACAAATTCCTCTAAAGCTTCATTTTTCCACTTCATGTCTGTACCCTTCTTTAACATCATAGCAATTGCTTTAATTACTTCTGAAAAGTTTGGGATAAATATCCTTACAAAGTTTATTTGTCTAAAGAAGGATTGGATCTTTTTAACACTCTTAGGAACCTCAATTTTATCAATTGCTACAATCCTCTTAGGGTCTATTCTCACCCCATTCTTGGATACTATATGCCCTAATAATTTTCCTTCAATTACTGTGAAATGACATTTCTTTGGGTTTAGAGATATCCCATATTCAAGGGCTCTTTGAAAATCTACTCCAAGTGTCCACATTGATCTTCTTCCCTTTTGGAGTAAGTAGTTAGGTAATCCTGATACACCACCATAATTACATCAATGAAATCCTCAAAGTAAACATCCATTTCTCTTTGGAAGGTAGCTCCTGCATTAGTGATTCCAAAAGGCATTCTATCATATACATAAGTAACCCAAGGTGTAGTAATTTTTATCTTGTATTGTTCCTCTTCTTTTACCTTCACCTGGTTATATCCTGAGAACCCATCCATCATTGACAATAATTCATTCCCTGTGACCTTTTTTAACAATGCTTCCATGTTAGGCAATGCATAATTGTCCCTTAATGATGATATGTTTAGATTCCTGAAATCTACACAAAGTTTCATATCACCATTCTTCTTCCTGACAGGGACCAAATTTGAAACCCATGTTGAGTGTCTAATTGTCTTTATTATACTAGCATCCCTCATCTTAATTACCTCATCTTTCATTTTGGGATCTAGGGTAGGGTTTACACATCTTTTCCTTTGTCTAAATGGTTTGGAATTAGGCTTCAAAGGTATCTCATGTTGAAAAAGGTCCTCTCGGTAAGCTTTAAGGTCATCATGGAACCAAGAAAATACATGCCTTTATTTTCTCAGTAATTTAATGATATTTGTTCTGATCTTTGGGGTTAAGCTTTTACCCACAAATACTTCCTTTGGAGTCTCTTCATTTCCCAAGTTTATCCTTTCTACTTCATCCATTGTGACATTAGTGCTTTTCTTGTCCATTTTTGAATCTTTATCGTCAAACAATCTCTCCATTTCTACAAGACCTTTTGGAACCTTATTGGTTTTAAGTTGAATGACTTCTTTTCCAACAATACTTCTTTCCCATTCTCTATTTCAACATGATCATTCAAGTCTATCAATTGATCTTCATACTCTTGTTCACATGCTAAAAATTTGATTATATCTCTGTCATGTTAAAAGATTTACTAGTTGTTGATGTTATCAGGTATAGCAAGCCTATTTTTAACTTCATCTTGAACTATGTCTTCACAAGGGATGTAATTATTCTTCAATGCCAAATTAGCCATAAAATCTGCAAGGTTATTTTCTGATCTATCTATCCTGTCAATAGAAAAAGCATAAAAAAATTCCATAAAATCTCAGACTTCATTTCTATATCTTTTAAGATGAGGCTTCTTAGCAAAAAATTTACTTTTAACTTGAGAAATAATCAATTCAAAATCACCAAAGACACTTAAACATTTTATTCCATGCTTACTAGCTATCCTCAAACCAAGAAGTAGAGCTTCGTACTCTACAACATTGTTAGTACATTCAAAATCTAGTAAAAAGGAATATTTAAATATTTTCTTATCAGGGGAAAAGAAAATGACACTAGCTCCATTACCATCCCTATAGCAAGCACCATCAAAATACATCTTCCAAATTGTATTATTACTTACTTTAGCATGTAATTCAATAGGTTCAGTATTATGCATTGCATTTTTTGAAATACTTACCTGAAAGTTATCCATATCAGAATGACAGAAATGTGTAAACAAGCTTGGATCCATATCCTCAATAATGTATGGACTTCTAGTCTCCCTATCAATTCTCACATCCCTGCCATTCATTGGAATAGAAGCATAAGAATGATCTAATTTAATACTACCTCCTACTAAGCTAGACCATTATCTAGATAGAAGCATTCTATAATTGGCAAGAACTTCAACCATAGTAATATCCAATTTATAAGAGATTTCAGGACATGTAGGAAATTTAAATTCAACATTCTTCATTATACCTACAACAGGAACAAATATATTATCCATAGCATAACATCTACCAAATTTGGTATCAACATTAATTCCTAATTCTTTCATTACATCATTAGGTATAATATTCACTGCTACACCAAAATCTATCATACAATTCTTTACCAATCTATTGTTTATCAATAGAATAATACAAAAAGGATCAATTTGATTTCCATTTTTTCTTAAAGTAGTTCCTAGATAAATATCTGGAGGATCCTTAAGATCTTCATTATTACCTACATTAGACAATATTTTCAAAGCTTCATTTTTACATTCAGGTATTTTAACTATTTCAAGAAAAGGAAAAGATATCTTAACTTAAGATAATGGATTAGAGATGAGATAAAATTCATTGGGAAGAGATTTACTAACCACCTTTTCTCTTACTATTGTTGTAAAGTCTCGAGGTTCTACCTATTTATATTGAGAAATGTTTTTATTTTTCAGCCTATTTGGATGAATTCCTTTGTCAGGTTTCCCTCTGTCTACATTTACTATTCTATTCCTTAACCCATAATTACTTCTTACTTCTTCTACTACATCTATTGTGTATGCTTTCTTCTCCTCTTCTGTTAATTCTCTTAATATTGGAGTACTCTCTTGATAGCTCCCATATTGATATAATCTATTTAGGTCATCCCTGCAATAGTATTCATCTAAGGAGCTATAATAATCATATTCCCACATAGGATCTATTGATAAATTATTCATAGTGGGTTGTTGATCATCATTCTGATCTTCATCCTCTCTCCATATTTGGGCAACAACACAATGTTCATAAGAATGTAGAATAGCTTTCCACAAAATGGTTGTTCTTCCTCAATATATTAGGAGTATGTAATTCTTGTTTAGTGGTTTCCCATCCTTCCATTCTGTGCTATAAGACATATCTTGTAATTTATATCTGTCATTTTTGTATGGTACCTGATTATTCTGGTTGTACTTAAAATTGTCTCTACCATTATTCACTTGGAGGCCTTTTACCATATTCATAAGCTTATCTAATCTATCTTCCTCCTTGTGTTTCTTAGGCTCTTCTGGATTGAACAATCAAGTTTCCTCCCTCTTATTAATTATACCAGAGATGCCTTCTTATCATTTTCAATAGCTATAGAAATCTTGAGAGCATGTGCCAAAGTAGAAGGCTTATGAGAATTGATATCATAATTTGTCTTATTATCAAAAGAACCCATATGGAAATTAATTAGTGTTGGAATAATGGAATGGTGTGTACTGAGAGGGGAGGGGTGAATCAGTAACCTTAAAACTTTTTATCAATTAACCTTTAATCCTTTAGTAATCAATTCCTTGCATTACCGAGGATAGATGATTTTCTATTTTATGCATGTAATATCATAACATAAATATAATTGCATGTAAACATTCATAGAAACATTCATAAAATGTAATTACACATGGCACAAGAATTGGTAACACAGAAAACCTTTTTAGAAGGTAAAAACTATGGTGGGGATTAAACCCACAAAGATTCACTATCTGCAGAATGGAATGTGTCAGTTAAGGCTACAAATTTGATCACTTCTGATCATCTTACCCTATTAGGAGTAACATTTTAGACTGGTTAGGTCTACTAAATTAAGAGATTTAGCAACACTGTTTATTGTGCACTCGGTTAAGATATTTACATAAGGATTGTTAAATCCACCTTCTTAAAGGATTTCTTCTATTTTCTACACTTGTTAGAATGTAGTAAAAAATACTTGTTGACCTAATTATATGCAATCATGAATTTATGAGTAAAGATCTTTTAAAGTTTACAATATGATGTATCACCTTTAGTGATTGATTAATACCTTTGTTCTACTCAGTAGCCTTGAATCTTGTTCTTTATAACTGTTTTCATCTTTTTTTGTCCTTCTACATAAAACTCTCTATCTGATCCTTAGATGTGCTCTTCGGCTACAATCATCATCACACCCATTTGTTCTAATTGATTACACATCTATTTATACAATGAGTTGACCTAAATAGGTTTCATGCTTTACAATGAAAACTCTATGATCAAAGGTTTACAACTTGACCTTGATCTCATAGTTTTCATGTTTACAATCAGTTAGACTGATTAAAACAATTACATGTACTTTACTTGTCCCTCAAGAAATAGTTTTAAAGATAAGCTTTAAAGCTAAATATAAAACTTAAGTGTTTTATCTGACGTGTAACTCAGATCCACATTTCTTGGAATTGAAGTTATCTCTTAGTAGATTGGTTCTCAGGTTTCTCTGTAGTCTTTCCTCGATGACGTCTCTATAGATATTTTTCTTCTTGGGTTTGTCTATATATTGTCTATCGGTTTACACTGTAGACTATGTTTTCGGTTTACACTGTGATCATTCTGTTGGTGAAAACTAGTTTCGGTGACCTCTGTGAACTTCTGTGTTGGGTTGCACTGTAAACCTATATTTTGATGATCACGTTACCGATGGTTCAAAAATTGTTTCCTTTGTATACTAATGACAAAATATGATCATCAATCTCCCCCTTTGGCATTAGTATCAAAAACTGATATGTGCAAAACTAAAATATTTAGTATATACACCATGTATTTTATCTTGTTAATATGACTCCCCCTATGTGCATGCTTCAGTATAGTATATGTACATGTATATAAATTTTTATTTATACATATATTTCCCCCCTTTCATCATTTCCCCCTTGCACGTTATCAGACCAAATCATTTCATCTTTTATCATATCAATTCCCCCTTTTTTATAATAATGACAAAGGTGTAATATTTACAACTTGTCAAAAATGTGGGAATGGGATTTTTGAATGTCCTCCATTTTCTTCTCCCATTGTTCTTTTAGGTCCTCAAGGGTCATGATTTCCAAGGTGATTCTTGTGTGCATATCATATATGCTTTCTGTTACAGACATTTCTGGTGTGGCAGTCAATGATCTTGCCTAAGTCATATGTTGTTGCAGTAATGTGAGATTTGGTAGTAGTAGAACCTGGAGCTCGGTTACCTCATCTCTGAATTTGGATTCTCCCCCTTGAATCTTAAGTCTCAACCTTTTTTCTTTGATAATCTTTTCATAATGCAACTTGAATGCATTGTCATTGGTTTTGAGACCTTGTGCACTAGCATTAAGATATGCATCTATCTTTGCAATCTTTTCACTACTCTCCCTAGTGAATTGCTCTATTGTGCATAACTTTTGAGCTAAGTTTATAGCTTCCAAAATAATTGGTTCCAATATATTGACCAATTCAGATAGCTTTACCTTGTTCTCTGCCACTTCTTGGCTAATTTTATCTGTTAGCTTGTATTGGTACTTCTACTCTACACGTTCTTCTATTGCCTTCTCTGCATTTACATTCTGTGATGTAATGGCTTTGGTAAGAACTGCTAATTGATCAATTATAGGAGAATTTTGATCATTGTCGGTATCAGGTACAATTTTCAATAGTATATCCTTTGTAGTTTCTAGTACCTGTGTGTCCTTGTGCTCCTTTTTGAGCTTATCTTGTATAGATTTCCTTTTACAAAGTTCTCCATACTTTGTAAGTGACTTTGGATCCAATGTCCTAGAATCACAGTCTGGTATTTCATTGATTTCATCCAATGTAACTGGATTTTTATTCTTCTTCTTCTTTTAAATTGTGGTGGAGGCAGTTGTATGTAGTATCGTAGCAATATCTTGTACTTGATCTGATGTACTTGGGGAAGGCTTTGAATGTGTTGTGCCTTTATCTTGCTGCTCAGTGTTTACCTATCGATTGGTTGTAGATGTCTCCACATCAACCTTAGCTTTATCTGCAACTTCTCCTTTGGTATCCTTTGGAGTGGCATCACATTTTTCTTCACTTGCATATTTTTTCACTCCATCTGTTATTTTATGTTCATCATTTATGTTTTTCTCCTCCTCTTCACCCTTATCCTTGGGTATGCTTGCAACATGGTCGAGTGACTTCTCCTTTTCTGAGATGATATTGATAGTTTGTATCAATAATGACATTTGTCCTGGTATATTAACATCTGCAACATCCATTGTTGTGTCCTGTTCCTTTTTTTTCTTGGTGGTAACAGTGACATCTTCATTTGTCTTTACCTCATCAATAGGATCACTTCCAGTGATATCTATGATAATTGTATCCTTGATTGTTTCATCATTTATGTCATCCATGGCCTTGCTTGTCTATGTTGTCAAATTAACTAGATTGACATCCTCATCAACATTTATTAAGATGTGTTCAAGGCTCAGTGTTGCCTCTTTTTCTTCATTGTGAGGCTTCCCAGTAAGAGATAATACCTTCTCAGGGCTTGTATCCTCTTTAGGTAGATTGAGTACTTCTCTCCAAGCTTTATCACTTTCTTTTTCAAGCTCTATTAAGCTTCCTTATAGTACTTTGCAAGCTCTCAATTTTTTTGAGAACTTCTTTGAATGCTTATTCATCATTTCATCAATTTCTTCCATCTTTGACTCGGGTGGCATAATTGAAATGAGGGATCTTTCCCTTATTTTTCTTTCACTATTTAGTGGGTATGTCCACCTTGCTGATAACCTGTCTTGAAGTTCTTGTGGCATCATCCTATCAAACTGTACAGGTATATATTTGAATAAACACATTGTCTTGATGATGGCTTCTTCTATCTTATTTTGATCCTCGGGTTTCAGATTTAGCCATTATCTAATATTAGGATCTGATATTCTACATGACTTTATGATTGATGTAGAAATCTCATCAATTGTGGTAGGAAATTTGTTCTTTTTAGATTGTTCATCTTGTTCAGTGTCTTCATTATCTTCCTTGCTTTGAAATAATCTCCTTCATCTCTTTGGTTCTAATGTTTTCCTGGTTTGAGGCTTTCTTTTATAAGTCCTCACTTGTCCTTTCTTAAATTGTGTTGAGTTTGTATCTTTTGTAGTTTGACTCCTCGTCCTAGATGCAACAGTAGTTCTTGGTTTCTTTGTAGGTGGTGCACTGGACTTAATTGACTCAGATTCACTCACTTGTTCACCTTCACTAACAGGTGACTATCCCTCGATGGCTTCTTATTGTTCTATTTCTTCATCGTTTACCAACAACTTCTTTCAAGTGTTTTCACCATTTTGGTCTTCTTTCTATCTATCTATTTAAAAACTAAGCCTTTTTTATTCTTGCCTTAGCTTCTTCATAGGTGCCAAATCTTGGTAATGATTTGTCCAGTGGTTCATTCAATAATGCTTCAATAGCATTTGGTGCCTCATCTATATTTATCTCATAGTCAAGTGGTGCTAACCATGTTGTCCTTGGTATAGCTAGTTTGATCAAAGTTGTATCGGTGTCCACCATGAAACAAATATCATCTTTATATTGATCCACTAGTTGTTCTGGTATCTTCATCCTTTTTTGCATTCTATGTTTGAATCTGATGAAATATGAATACATGACTGATGTAAAATTTTCCCCTAGTGACTTAATAAATTCACTAATTTTAATTGGCACTGGTCTGGTAGTGTCCCAATTGACATTATTGATAGATGGGAAAAAGTCTTGAAAGTAGAAGAATATACACATGGAGAGTGAACTAAACTTACATGAATTATATTTTTTTGATCGTATGGTCCTCATGTTCTCGTCTAGTTGCTTCAATAGAAGCTTGAATATATCCATTTGTAGAGCCTTCTTCACAATCTTATGAGCAGTGTCAACTGCTCTGCATGCAATTCTATTTAGTCTCCTGGCTTGGAATACCTTGTATCCCAGCACACATGCATCAAATTTCAGTTTTGGATCAATGATGGAATTTACCTTCAATCCTCTGCCATCCCATATAGCACCTTTCATCTATTCTATGTCAGGGCGAGGAGTATGTTTGAGTGTTTTTGTCTTATCGGTTACTAGATAACCGGTCACTTTGTGTATTACATCCTTAGTGATATGTTTTGGCTCGTCCAGCCACTTCTTCCAGTCATGTACCTGGCTAAGAAATATCCAGATCTAATCAGTCTTGAATACCTTTGGGAACATTAGGGCATTTGTTATCCCTTTCACCTTAATGTGTTTATGTTCATATTTGATGTTTCCATCTGTGCAAAGCTTCTTGTAAGCTTCCTCAACTTCTAGATCTCAGATTTCTACAACTTTTCAGTGGATATAGGCTTCGACATCCTTGACTAGTAAAACTCTTGGAAGTATGCTTGAGAAAACTCCAGCATCATCAAGTTGTGAAGCAACCTCAGGACATAATTTGTACTTAGGCTCTTCACATGTAGTTTTCTTGATCAAATTAAATTTCTTATCCTTTTCATTCTTGACCTTGGAGACGCGAGATGTGGTTTCCATTGTTTCTAGAAATTAGGGCTTTTCCCATAAACAAACTTTGAACTTGGTGATTCTTAGTTACTTACTTGATCTATTGTAGATGCTCTAAATCTATTTGAATATCGTGAATATGCTTGTGAGTCACTCTTCAATCTGGTCATTGTTCTTCACTCTATTTCACTTTTCTCTTCACTCTTAATCACTTTGTGAATGAATGAGCTTTTCTGTCGCCATTCATAGATGATGCCCTAAGTCGTGCAATAAATGCCTTACCCACTTCTTGGTGTTCGAAGACAGAGTCACTCGGGGAACATACTAACTTCATTCTTGGTGAGAATGTGATGCTCAGGGTAAATGTCAATTCAATCAACCTTTCACATGTTTAACGATGAAGCTTGGTATGAAGCGAAGACTTAATTTAATTTTTACATGATTATCAATGATTCTCGGTTTACATTAACAACTTATCTTTTATATGTTTATCGATGACTCTTAGTATGCATTTGACTAATGTGATTGTATTCACAAATTCATAACAAGTAATACCATAGTGCATCTTTATTCATGTTAATTTGGAATTTTATCAATGTATAATGGAACTAATGTAAAATATAGCTTTGTATAGTGCAGTTCCATACTTACTTGTTCTGCTTAGGTGGGGGTGGTGATATCACCAGATCCATTGGATGAGGTGTCAACAATTACATTGCTTGGTCCAGCATCATCAGTGTTTGTAGCTTTCCTCCACATTTTGTTTCTCATCTTCTTGATGTCTTCAATGGTATTGCCATTGGAAAAAGTGATTGTCTTTGTCACTCGATCTCTATAGTCCTTTCTTAGATGACCGAGCCTATGACAGTGTAAGAATGCCATTTCAGGGTTAGTCCAACTTCTAGACCTTCTCATCTATTTCCTCATGTAGTTTACATCTATGTGTCCATATCTACCATATGTTGTGCAATTTTCCCATGTGTTGTAATCCCAAACATATGAGTTATCGACTCTTCTCAGTTGATGAGCATTTTTTTGTTCTTTAGGCTTCCATGCTTGCCTTTTCTTTTTTCATGCATTCAATAGATGTGTGCCCATGCATTTTGTAAGTAGGACAATATTTTTCCATGCAGGATTCCTTATTTGGTTGTTTCACCTTAGATTTATATTCATATCCTTTGTGTCCTTTCTTTTTATAGTTATAACAATTTCCTATGAATGTAGATGTGGATTTAGGAATACCTTTAGCTTTGCTCCTGCAAACATTTGATGTGTGGCCTGGTTTTCCATAGTGATTGCATGACTACTTCCTTGGTCTTGAATTTGTGTAGACATATTTTTTATCAGCTTGGTATGATCATTTCCATGCTTAGTATACCCTAGACCAGTATTGTTGTTGAGTCTCCTTTGTCCATTCAAAAAATCATCCTTTCTTTTTGTACTTTCTTCAACTTTCTTGATCATATCATTGTGTTGTTGCTAAATCCTTACTTCATGCTTCAGTCTTTCATTTTCTTCTCTTAGCTCACCCATAGCTTCCAATTTCCCATTGAGTTTTATGTTCAGTTGGTTTTCCTCATGACTCATAAGAACTATTTGATTGGTGATCTCATGATGATTTTTAGTAAGTCTTTGTATCTCTGATTCTCTCTCTTGTAGCTTTTCAATGATCTTCCTCCTGTCATCAATAGCTATTTTTCTTTCTTTCTTAGCTTGTCTAGCCTTATTCATTACATCAATCATCCTTACCATCTATTTCTCTTGACCAATTTCCTGTACCTTTACTTTCTCTTTCAGAAGTTGATTGATTCCATTCAGACTTGTAATGCTTCCTTCTGATGTGTCTGATCTATTTCTAGATGTAGATCCTGATGACTCAAAAAAATCAGGTATCTCTTCTTCATGATAGTATGTTTCATTGCAGCGAGATTCCATAAATTTTGTTTCATCTAGCACCTCTCTCATCTTGATTCTTGCTTCTTTGTATTGCTCATAGAAGATCTATATCAGCAACTTCTGATTCTCAATATTATTATCTAGCTTGTACCTTTCCATTATATGATCTTTTCTCTCAAGTGAATTAAACTTTTCCAAATAAGAGATCTAGCTTGGATACCAATTGTTGGAATAATGGAATGGTGTGTACTAAGAGGGGAGGGGTGATTCTCAAATTAACCTTTAATCCTTTAGTAATCATTTCCTTGCATTACCAACCATGGATGATTTTCTATCTTATGCATGTAATATCAGAATATAAACTTAATTTCATGTAAACATTCATAGAAACATTCATGAAATGTAAGTACACGTGACACAAGAATTGGTAACATAGAAAACCCCTATTAGAAGGTTAAAAATGTGGTGGGGATGAAACCCAAAAATCTTCACTATCTACAGAATGGAAGGTGTTAGTTAAGGCTACAAATTTGATCACTTCTGATAATCTTACCCTGTTAGGAGTAACATTTTAGAATGGTTAGTGTTTTGGGTCCACAACACACACCCCATTTTAGGTCCTCTGACCATGGGGACACCCCTTTTTTTTTATCTTTTATCTTTTTTCTTTGTCCGTCCCTCAGAGAAATCCAGTCAGCCACCATAGATGATTGTTGAAACCAAGTCAAAGCAAGGAATAACACTTTTTCAGCCTTTTAGCCCTTTCGGCCTTTCAGAGGACTTAGGTCCTCCAAAATGCCCAAATAGTTGAAAGGCTAAAGACCTGATCTTTCAGTGTTTTCAGACTCCAAAAGTACCAAAAGGCTGAAGGCTTGGTTCTCCTTTGGCATTTTCGGCCTTTCAGGGTCTAAAAGTTCTAAAACCACTGACGTTAGCCCACGGGTTATAAATAGGAAGGGCCTTAATTTCTAAGTCACTTTGCGTTTATTTGGTGCTCCCGCCCGCAATTTCATCTGCTTCTCCTCACCAACCACTTCCACTTTTGAGCCACCTGGTTGTCCTCCCTTTGCTTGTTCATTCGAGGTAGGCTCTCCTCCCTCTTCCTTTCTTTTTGTTTTTGGGTCTGTGTCTTGGGTTTCGTCGATGCGCCTAGTGCCTGTCCAGCCTAGGGCTCTTTGTTTCTTTGCTTCATCAGGCCTTTGTGCCTTCATGTGTTGATAGGGATGTCCCTCCCTGTCAGCCCTAGGGCTTCCTAGTTTTATTTTGGTCTTAGGTTTATGGTTTTTTGTTTTGTCAGTCGTGGCCCTTGGCACAGGTTTTCAGCCTCCGTAAGGCTGAAAATAGATCTTTGCACCCTCGCTAAGTGCCATTTTGGACTTTTTGGCCTTTCAGACATTTGAAAGATCCAAAAGATCAAAAGATGTGAAAAGGCCAAAAGTGAAACCTTTGTTCATACTTTTAGAGGTCTTCATCACTATCAGACGTTCAACATTCTTAAGAAAACACCTCTCAGTTTCAGACCCTGAAAGTCCTGACAGACTTTGTCCTTCCTATGGACCTTTTCACACTTTCAAACTTTTCGGCCTCCAAAATAAGTTTCGGTGATCGAAACTCTGAAAGGCCCAAAAGTGTGAAAACTCACACTTAGCTGTTTGTTCATCTCTCTTTACTTGCTTTCATAATTTAAATCATTTTTTCCTATTCAATAAGCTACTGATATTTGTCTTTTCTTGCAGGAATCACTGAACCAAAGACAACCTCCCCAATGAAGTATCAATACAAGGGGAATCCCACTAGCTCAAAGGTGGGAAACAAGCATAGCAAGTTAACCAACACCAACATCAGGAATGTGGATTGGAATGAATTCCTGACTCAGTGCTCCTAGCTAGCAAACATATCTAAGGATTTCACTTCATTGGTCCTATCTAGGCTAGTGAATGCCGCCGCACACCCAGTGGCTGTTTCATCTTTAGAATTGATCATCACCCTAGCTCATCACTATGATTCAGACAAGAGGGTGGTAGTAAACTTAGAGGATCAGGTGGTATTGGACATTAGGCCGGATGTCATTGAGGATGTCTTTCACCTCCACAAAGGCATAGACAAGTTCTATGACTTCTACATTGAAAAGGGGACCAAGTGGTTTGGAAATAGGGAGCAAGCTATACACGAGATGATGAACAAAGAATACCTCAAGAAACCACTTCCTAAGAACAAATTGGACAAGATAGACCTCCGAAGAGGCTATATGAAGGATGACATCCAGGAAGCTATAACAATGATAAGCTAGTTGTATGGGTTGCCACAATCCACTCAACTAGAGCACTGGATGATCCTGCTGATAGAGAGGATCAGGGAACAGAAGGCAAGATTCGACTGGGGCACTATTCTTAGTGACAACTTGGATGAGCAATTGATAGCAGTGAGGCATAACCCCAAGTTTTACATGAGTACTTATGTGGTGTATCTACTAGCTGCATGGGAAGATTATTTGGGCCTCACCAAGAGGGGAAGTCTAATTGACCCAAATGCATGGCCCCACCTTGTATATCCATAGCTGGTCAAAGGAGCAAACATGCTCGAGGATTCCCCAGATTACAGGATAGTCAATGATGCATTCATATTCACAGTCATCCGATCTATTGAGGGTGACTTTGCTAAAAGGATGTCAGAAGAAGATGTTGCTAAGGTAAGGGCCATTGGGGCCTATTTTATCTAGTTTAGGACATTCACATACATCAGGATAGCTGGGTCAACCTTACCACCAAAGAAGCTTCCTAGGTACCCATCAAAATGGATAATCACATTGGATATGGCCAGGCAGCTCGCGGATGCATACAAGCACATAAAGCATAAGAAGAAGCATTGTTGGGACTTTCCCATCTCTTTAGGACCATATACACTACAAGACATGAAGGTTTTCAAATCCCTAGCTTTTAAATGGGATGGATGTCCCTTACAGTTTTACAAGATAGTGCGAGCATGCTTTGATCCCATAGGTACTTACAGCCACATCATCGGCAAATTCTAGATACATGAGCCACATCTGGAGGATCACTGCATAAACTGCATAGATGATCATGAGGTCAGGATCCAGGATTGCAGAATGAACCTTGCTCTGGAAAAAGAGGTATTGAAGGTTCCTATTTCCTCAAAGGTCTGGGAATGTGATTTTGAAGAGGTCTTAAAGGACATTTACACTGAAGATAAGGTATACGACCGACTAACCATGAAAATAGAGGTGGAAAATGATGAAAATGATGACATAGACTTTCAGGAAAGGCATGTGATAAAGACCACCATAGCTTGGATCAAGAAGCCACACAAAATGAGTCCAATCCTGGTAAAGACATTGATGGAGCCCTCAAGGAAGGTAGAAAAATAGCGAGGGGAGAAATCAACAACTTCTAAGTACAATAAAGCTTCCCCTTAGAAGCCTAGAACCATGTATGGTCATGAATGACTAGTTGAATATGGCTCTAATCCAAGGCCCAAGAAAAGTAGAATGACAAGCCAGATTGACCCACCAATGGGGTTGTCACAACCCCAATAAGGAGAAGGCCCATCTACCTCTGGCCAATCTTCCCCCACCACTGAGAAGAAAAAATATAAGAGGAAGAAGATTTCTGAATCTCTGCAGTTAGAAAATGTACAAGAAGAGCCTAAGGAAGAGGACGCAGGTGAGCCCTTAGTTCGGAAGGCCAAGTTGCAAAAGAGGAGAGAAAAGGAGACTACTAAGAAACATAAAGAGGATCCCAAAGAACAAGATAATCCTTTGGATGCATTAGGATTGGATGAGTTTATGCTTTCTGATTTTGAAGGACTTGAAGGATTTTCAGATCATGGAAAAGATACAAACACTGGGGGACCACCACTCATACAACCCCATGTAGCCCTCACTCCACCACCGGTCCAGTTCACCAATCCTTTGGTGAATGTTTTTGTTCCACCAATAAGCTCCCATTCTGCTCTAGGGCCTAAAACCCAAGACAGTGGGGTAACTCAAAGTTTTGCAATAGATAGTGTAGCTAGAGGGAGTTATGTTTTCACTCCACCACCTCATATACTTACTCCACCAACTTCTCTACCACCTCACATACCTACTCCAGCATTTTCCCTACCAACTCCAACACCTACTCCTCCACCAACTCTGCCTTCGTCTACTACCAACATCTCCTCATCTCCCACTCCAATCATACCAACACTTGTTACCTCAACATCAATCCCTCCAACATGTGCCACTCAGGTTTTCAGAGAAGCCGTGAGTGCTAAAGACACACCACCTTTCTAGACCACGCTGGAGGCCATAACCAGTCTAAAGTCAAAGGTATCAATTGACACTTCTGATGAAGAAGCCCATGACAAAGAAGGGGGTAACCTAGTAACTAAATGAGGAGAGGTAGAAGGAGAGAGAGAAGAAGGGGAAATGGATGTAGATACTAGAGGGGAAAGAATGAAAGAAGGAGGGAATGAATAGGAAAGAGGGAAAGAGAAGGGATAAGAGAAAGAAATAATGCCAGAAGTGCAATGCCTAACTTCAGTCCTCTAGGTTGCACCATATGAACCTATAACTACATCTGGAAAACCTACTTGGTTTACCAAGGAGATACAACCCCGGAAGAGAACCTACACCAATGAATTGGATGGGGAAGATACAAGTATGACATTTGTGAGATAGGATTTCCACTAGGTAGAAACCAATGCACCTGCAAGGATCATGTCGTATGTAACTCAAGACACCAGGGGTCATTGGAAATCCTAGATAGCTATCCCACCCCTGAGCACTACTCAAACAAGAGTCTCATCATAAGGCTATACATTCAGGGAGGTGGATCTAGGTGAACCTAGTAGAGAAGGGAGCAAGACCCTAGCAACTTTAGGGCTGAAGCATGCTCTAGGGTTCATGAATAAAGATGAAGAAACCATCAAATCTTTAATGGACCAAAACGAAGCATTAAAAGGGTTCATCCAAAAGATAGTGGGTCCTATTGACCCAAATTGTTTAGAGGCTTCATTACAAGCCATGCTTGATAAAAGGGCTACACTAGATTTGCTAGCAGGATTGACTGCCTCTTTCATCCAGGCGAGCGTCGATTGGATAAAGGAATTCAAACAGTTCAGAGAGAAGGCAATTCCATCAATATTAAGGCCGTACTGGACCATATTGGTTGAAGTTAATTCAATCATTGACCTGGTGGAAGACAATGGGGGTATGGATGCAGAGGTGGTTAAGTGGCAAGTAACTCTCCAAGACTTGGAGATAATTCAAAAGCAACGTTTCCAAATTTTGGTGAAAGTCTATGAGGGTGAAGAATTGGAAACATTTGAGACATAGATTGAACAAATGACCAAAATAATTAAGGGCTACAAGAAACACTAGGCCCTTATAGATGAAAAGTGGGAGGAGGTAATAAAATGGATTGAAGATATAGATACCTTCTTCACAGGGGTCGGCCTCAATATCTATCGGGATGAGAACAAACAGGCTCTACGTCCTTCCAAAGAGGTGGTCCAATAGTTCAAGGACATTCTGGCCAGAGTTAGTACCAAGGAGGCCCTGCAACAACTATTTTACATGAAAGAAGAAATACAATGAATGTTACAGCACAAAGAAGAGATCACGTTCTTCCCTTCTGAATTGACTATCTTCAGAAAGAAGCAAGAACGAAGGGTCACTAAGATAAGAAGAAAAGAGATCAATTTTGAAGAAGTCCAAGAGATAGTGCAGAGGCTCTGTGAAGCTCACCCAAAGGTCTTCACTGGATAAGGCTCCAAGGTTTAATTACCGGGTAGATGAGGCAATATTTTAAAAACTTGGCCAAAATTTTGCCAAGGAAGATTTTTTGGCCTTTCGGCTTCCAACATTTTAGCATTTCAGCCCCGAAAGCAAGTAAATTTTTTTGGCCTTTTGGCCTTAGAAGATTTTGGACTTTTGGCCTCTTTAGAATTTTTTGGCCTTTCAACCCATGACAAGTCTGAAGTTTTGGGACCTCCAAGTTTGCAGATTTTGAGAAGCACCTGGGAAATTTTAAAAGCATTAAAGTTTTAGGGTAGAGGTTGGGGTTTGAAAAACTGGGGGTTTCTAGCGAGGTCACTTTTTTCAAATACCACTTAGACTCCAGATCAGATTAATGGATAACTTGAGTTTGTTTTGGGAAGACTAAAGGTTTCCTGTCAGTCCCCACCACCAGAGACAGTTCCAAATGAAGAATCCAAGAAGGACCACCAGAATCAAGAAGAAGACTCCCAGTTCACAAAAGGAACTCACCTCCTTTCTCTCTCTCTTCTTTGGTGGATTTTTCCCTCTTTGCATGAGAAAATGGATTGTAAATGGATTTAAGAATACATGCAAGTTATATAGTATCAATTAGCAATAGTTTCCCTTCAGTAAAGTTCTAGTTTTAACCTTTGTTCTCTAGCTTAAACTCTCTGATGCCCTAACTCCAAAAATTAGAGTTGTAGATCAAAATCCTATATATTGCAATCAAAAATAAATGTAAAAGGTTGACTTCTTAATACAATAAAGATCTACATTGGGTGCTTCATTCATGGTGTGTAAATTACTGCCATCTATGCGAATTTATTGAATGTATGCTTGCATAATTCTTTACTTTCAGAGAGCTCTTTGTATTGTTGTGTTTTGAATTCGTGCTACCTTTAGTTAGAGTTTGTTGTTGTTTATCTACCTTACTATGACAAATGTGTGGAGGATGCTATCTTTGGGCTCAATGATAAATCCATCTCGTGGGTGTGCACATCTTGGTGGCTTCACGACTTGATAGATTTTGAATATCTCGTACGACTAAAACATATCTTTTCTCCAAAACACTTGCATATGTGGAGTAGTGAATTGTGACTGGGTCTTATTCATGCTTCATGGGTTGTTTCAAATCTCTCTAGCATTCAATTTGCAAGGAAGAATTTACAGTGGTTTATGTCCTTAGGATTTCACAATTCGCTACATTTCTTGTTACCCTCATCTCTTTAAATTCTGTTTTAAAATTCTGAAAAATTGCTATCTCAAAAAAAATATAAAGTTGCATGTTATTTACCATACCTATACTTGTTAAAATGGAAAATACCAAAAATAAAAAAGAGAACTAACAATATTTTATAGTTTTCTATCTTGAACGTACCAGCAAAGGCCTCCTCATGAACAATCACATTTATCTTCAACCGAGTAACCAAGCAGGTTGTGACCCAACCCTAGAGAAACTTGGGAATAACTCGGTTGTTCTTTCAAGAGAGGAAATTGAATCTTGAGATCCTAGCAAGTTGGCTTGTGTTAAAACAATGCTCAACAGAAGTGGCACTAGAAGGAGGGCCTCAAGACCCAAAAGCTAGATAATATTAGATATTTCTCTCCAGAGAGATTCGAGCATGTGCTTAGATCATCTCCAAAAAGAGTCAAGTTCCTTGAACTCATTCACCACCGAAGGGCTCACAACGACAAGGGAAAAGCAAAAGGTGAATCTTCCCATCACCTTGCCACACCTTGGGATCCTCTCGGATAGAAATCACACATCGTTGCCCCAACTACTACCACAACCATCAATCAAAATTAGAACTTGCCAAATCAACATTTGCAGCAACCTCGTCCAATGGCCTTTTTCACTAACGCAACAAGCTCACCTTTGAACTTTGTTGGGCAGCTCCATGAGTTACACAAAAATCTAGAGAAATTTTGTACACGATTCATATATGGTAAATCTAGGACAGTGGAAGAACACATCCACGCCTTCAAAGAAATTTGCAACGGCAAAGAAATTTCCCACCAAGACATCGTCTATCGTCTATTTTCATACACTTTGGGAGAGTTTGCATACAACTAGTAGCTAAATTTTCCACGAGGGTCCATCTCAGTATGGAATGACTTCAAAACCAAATTCCTGAATCAATTTAAATTATATGTCGATCTGGTGGCGAAACATCACTAGTTCATAACCACGAGGAAAGACCCTAAGGAGCCCATTGCTATCTTTAATCATCATTTTCACAAAATGCATCAAAAGTTGGAAGCTCCTTACACTATACCAGATGAGGCTGTCATACAAGTCTACTTAAAGGCTTTAGATCCATTTACCTCAATTTTTCTATGAAGACTTCCCCTAGCAGATAGAGATACAATTGAAAAGGTGTACAATGAAACCATCAATTTCACTCAGCAAATGGACCCACAAGAAGGAAGTTATGCAGCTGCACCCATCATGAGTAATCTTACTATCCCACACCCATTTGTAGCAAACAATCAAACCTTGGCCAACCACTTACCTATGCTAAATCCTATACCAGCACAACCATGTACAACTGTGCCTCCATCTATTACTTATCCAAGATCAAAAATCATAAGACAACATTCATAGAACAGAGGATTGTACTCCAAAATGAGCCTGATGCTCTCATGGCTTCTGAGTTAGATGTCATAAAAAATAATTTATCATAGCTCACTAGAAAAGTTACCAGAATGAAGCTGAACCCACCCCAAAACCAAGGTGGATACCAATGTGCATCTGCTGGTCCAAATACATACCCTCAGAATCTGAGCAGGGGTTTTAATGCCTATAACAACAACATCCCGCATGAGAAATCATTTGGGAAGCAAAGGCCAAATCAGCCATGGAACACTAGACCAAATAATGGCAGCATTCCAGTAGATGATGCCAATACTTATGAGGCCTTAGAGGCCAATTTTGTTAGGGATCCAACTAAGCATCAAGAAAATAATGGATATATGAACAACTCCCAAGACCACTACACCCAGAATCCAAAGGGGGCCCCGGTGCAATTCAATAATATGGTGTTCGATTCCTATGAGTCTGGAAGGGAAGGAGGCTCATAATCTTATATAGGAGAAGATGAATTTGTGTTCCCTTTTCAGAGAGAAAATGAGCCTAAATATTCTGAGGTGCACGCCTTCCAAAATGATAAAAAAAACTCATATAACCTTCAGAGTAGAAAGGAACCCCTCACCGATGGCATACCTCTAGGAAAGCAACCGACTCCACTAGATCCTTAGGCTAGTAACAATCCTATACCTCCAAAGGGCCCAAATGCACCCACACCTCCTAAGACAAGTACATATGCTGGCTACCAAGGAACGTCCTGGTCAAATGACAAGTATAGTGCAGTAGATGAACTCAAGAAAACTAAGTTGAACATCTCTATGTTCAAACTATTGTAGGGTTTCCCATCTCAAAGGGAAGCCCTTTTAAGATCCCTGGATCATTCAAAACCTAGCCCTTCAACCAACAACACCCAGGTGCCTATGTCTAGTGTCAACACATCTGAGGCATTCTCCACAGTATTCACGGATAGGACAGAGGTCCTACCATTCCTACTTAGCCTGCGGATGTTTGGAAAAAACCTACATAACTGCCTAATCAATTTAGGAGCCTCATGCAACATTATTCCCCTATCAATTTGCCAAAATTTGGGGATGGTGCCCCAAGTAATGAACCAGGTAGTCATATAATTAGACAAAACTAAGGTTAGAGTAATTAGTGTGCTCAAAGACGTACACATTCAACTAGTCGCAGATCCTCAGATACAAGAACGCATTGATATACACATAGTGGACATCCTTGAGACTTATGGGATGTTGTTAAGCTGAGAATGGACTAAATGCTTAAGAGGATGGCTCTCTATAGATTTCACCCAACTCTGGCTACCTTGGAGAAGTTTGAACAACCAGATCAAGATAGATGTAGAGCCGAAGCTAAAAAGGATGATCACCAAATACAATGCCCCGAATGAAGTCTTGTTCACTCAAACTGATTTGGGCACTTATCGATCAGATGATGTTTTCATGTTTCAAATCCGAGAAAGTGAAGAATCAGACCATAGTGTCGTCCAATGTCTCCTTCAGATGAAGATTAGTGATGACATCTTCCAAAGTTTCATCAATAGCACAATAGCTAGCCTGCAGCACCTGGGCCAAGATGCAGATCCCAACATCTTATTGCTACCCGAATACTGCTGATTACATCAGGCTAGTCATTCTGAGTTTACATGCCCCAGTTCTCAAGAGGCACTGTCACAAGTGTTGGCTCAAATTGCCCAACCAAATGAGCCACCAGAGGCACTGATGATAAAAGAAGATAAACTTGGGATAGAAGGCAGGAACAATGCCACACCAAATATGGATAGGCTAGTCCTTGCAAACAGTTCACCTCAAATTCAAGATAGTGGGTCAGATTCTGAAGATAGAAGCTATGCCCCAAATATGCTCAGTCACTGGAGTACTTTGGATGACGAAGCATGTTCCCCTTACAAGGGAATACTGGAAGATAAAGGCAAAAAGGATGACAGACTCCCCAAACCCAGGCATACTTAGCATACGGGAGAGTTAACTTCTTTTGACAGTGATGGAGAGAGGGGCCAAAAACCAAGGACCAAGGGTTTTTCTAAAGAAAGCTCAACCAAATCCAGCCCCACTAAACCACCTTAGATATGGAGACTACACTTCGATGATTCCAAATGTAAACAAGGAGCAGGTGTGGGAATCAAATTGACCGCGCTTTGACAGTTCCAAATGTCAACAAGGAGCAGGTGAGGGAATTGAATTGATAAATCCAAGGGGTAAGTCTTTCTATGCTGCTTATAGATTACAGTTTCTTTGTACTAATAATGTTGCAGAATATGAAGCGCTGGTTCACGGACTCCTCCTAGCTCACGAGAAAGGAATCAAAATATTGACGATGGAAGGAGATTCCCAATTGGTTGTCAAGAAGATCTGTAGCCAGTATACTTGCAATGATAAGAGACTCTTAGCCTACCAACATAGGGCATGGGATCTGATCAACGACTTTGACACTTTCAACATCAAAACTATCCCGAGAAGAAAGAATGTTGTTGCTGACGCATTGGCTATTTCAGCCAGCTCATTACATCCAATGGAGAAATCCAAACTAAAAAAATTCTTGGTTGAACTTGTCATAGCCCGAGCCATTCCGGACAATATCACTAACTTTCAAGTCTTCCAAGATGATGAACATATCTTAGAGTTTATCATGTGTACTGGTGTGTTCGAAAAGAAGAACATCAACGAGGAGAAGAACGGGGAGGAAACAGTTGAACCTGAAGAGCCTGATGATCATGGTGTCATAAACCTAAAAACCAATGCCATACCCAAGGGAATGGTAGAACTAGAGAGGATTTTTGACAGCGATAAGACTGCTATACAAAGACGCCCCGATGTAACACCTAATGGTAAAGAATGTGACACCTACAACCCGGGCACGGGAGAAGAACCAAGAGAAGTCCACATCAGATAAGTGGGAATCAAGGAAGAGAAGGAGAAAATGGTCTAGCTTTTCATTGAATATCGAGATGTCATATCCTGGAGTTATGAAGAATTAAAGACATATGACTCCTCAGTCATAGTGCACAACATCCCTTTGACACCAGATTCTAAGCCTTTCTGACAATGAATAAGACCTGTGAACCCCACTATGGAGCCCTTAATCCAAAAGGAAGTCCAAAAGCTGCTCGACACTAGGATCATCTTCCTGATTCGACATTCTACATGGGTTGCAAACCTAGTACCTGTAAGGAAGAAGACTGGAGAAATTAGGCTATGCGTAGACTTCCAGAACCTCAACAAGTCCTCTCAAAAGGATAATTATCCACTCCCCTCTCTAGATGAAGTGTTACAAAAGGTTAATGGATCCCAAATGATGTCATTCCTAGATGGCTACTCTAGATATAATCAGCTGATGGTACAGGAAGAGGACAGGCTGAAAATAGCCTTTACCACTAAATGGGGAACTTTTGCTTATTGGAAGATGCCTTTCGGGATGATTAATGCTAGAGCCACCTTCCAGAGAGCAATGGACATAGCATTCAAAGGGTTATTTGGAAGGTGCATTATCATCTACATGGATGATCTCACAGTCTACTCAAAACTAAGAACTGACCACATAAGCGACCTCAAAAAATGCCTCAGAGGTGTAAAGAATTTGGGATCTCTCTCAACCCCAAGAAATGTGTGTTTGGGGTAACTGAAGAAAAGCTCTTGGGGCATGTCATCTCTAAAAAGGGAATATCTATTGACCCCAAAAGGGTAGAGGCGATCTTGAAATTGACACCGCCTCATAGCCGCAAGGAACTAAAATCTTTCTTCGAAAAGATCAACTTTGTCAGAAAATTCATTAGTGGCTTCACAGAAATAGTGAAACCATGGAATGACATGCTCAAGAAAGATGCCAAGATTGAATGGGCTATCCTAGCCAAGAAGTCTTTCAAAGAGATTAATAATGCCATTGCCACGACACCAGTTCTAGCCAGTCCTGACTACACCATCCCTTTCAAGGTCTACTCTTTCACATCAAAACACTTATGTGCAGACATTCTCACACAGAAGAAGAATAGTGAAGATGAAAGGCCCATCGCCTTTATGAGTTTCCCTTTCAAAAATGTTGAGCTCAGATACCCAAACCTGGATAAACAGTCATTTTCTCTTGTCAAGGCAGTAAATAAATTCAGGCATTATATTTTAAGGAGTAGAGTCATTGGGATAGTTCCAGATGCGGCAGTTAAATCCTTCCTAATGCAGAATGAGCTGGGAGAATAGAGAGGAAAATGGATGGAAATTCTCCAAGAGTTTGACCTATAAATCCAACTGATGAAATTGGTAAGAGGCCAGGGCCTGACAAAGCTAATCTCTGAGTTTGAAGAAGGTCTGGTTTGCCAAACATACATTGACCAAGGCATGATCATGGATGTATGGTACCAGGACATAGTGTATTATCTATTGCAGAATCGCTGCCTTGAAGAAATGAATAGTTCCCAGAGAAGAGCTTTAAAGATCAAAAGTAGCTCCTCCATGCTGAATGGACAACTCTACAAATGTAATTACGAGGGTTTGTACTTAAGGTGTTTGGATAGGATGGAGGCAAAATAGATACTAGTGGAATTTCATGACAAATAAAAAATGGGACATGGATCGGCGGAGGCCGCAACTCACCAAATCCTGAGGGAAGGGTATTTTTGGCCTATGATAGTTAAAGATATCAGCGAGCATGTGAGATCCTGCCACACTTGCCAAACTAGCGTGACTCGAGAGAGAAATCTAGCAATGCCCTTACAACCAGTCTATGAGGTACGCCCGTGTGCCCAATGGGGCTTGGATTTTGTTGGAGTGATTAACACCCCTTCATCTGCAGGACATAAGTTTATCTTGACAGCTACTGACTATTTCACGTGCTGGACGGAGGCACAAGCATTGAAGAATTTTACCACTGAGATCATGACCAAATTCATGGAGGAGCGCATCATAACTAGGTTTGGGATGCCATTCTATCTGGTATTCGATAATGCTCCCTCTTTCTCCTCAGCCTTGCTCACACAATGGGCCTTCAAAAACTAGGTAATCCTCAAATTCTCTTCAAATTACTATCCGCAAGGCAATGGCGTAGCAGAGTCTACAAACAAAAATTTGACTACTGTGATCAAACACCTCTTAGATGACAACCCCAAGGACTGGCATACATAGCTGAAATATGCTTTATGGACTGATCATGTAAGGATCAAGAATGCCTTGGGGACATCTCCATACCAACTAGTCTACAGCTTACAACCGGTCTTTCCTATGAACCTAAAGAACCCAATTCTGAGATTCATGGACCAGTACGTAGGGGAGGAAGATCGGGTACAGGTCAGACTCATGAATCCCCTAAAACTAGATGAGAAACAAACTTTGGCCTTGGAACATGTATCAAAGCATCAGGATGTAGTCAAAAGGTGGTTCGACAAGAGAGCTACCATCAAAACCTTCAAGATCTCTGACCTTTTCCTCCTATGGGATAAGGCAAAAGAAAAGCCAGGCAGCCACACCAAGTTCCAGAGATTGTGGACAGGCCCTTACCAAGTATCAGTGATCCTATGGGAGAACACTTTTAGGGTCAGCACATTCGACGGATAATTGACCCCATTGCCAGTCAATGGGAAATTCCTCAAACATTACTTTGGATCCTAAGAAGGACTATCTTCCATCCCTTGTACCATAGTCACTTTTGCATTTTTTTCCTTTTTCTTTGTTGTCCTTGCCATCAGTCCTTTCTTATGCTCGTGTTTGTTCTTTTCTTTTGTCGGGGCTTGAGTTGTTGTTGTTTCGGGTTTGTGTGTTTTGGATCCAGTCCAAGGTGTTCTGCAAGAGGAGTAGAGGTATTTCTTAGTCAAATTTCTGCAAGGATACATGAAGTGTAAGAGAACCTTCCCAAAAGACAAAGTAGTGATGATTATCATTGATGGACAAGGAGTTTAAATTTTGGTCATCCTGATCACAAGACACATTAAGGTACAACACCAGAGGGCATTGGTTTCTAAGGCATTTTTTAGTTGTATCCAACTTGAGTGCATAGATTTGGGTACCCACCAATCCCAGAACCCAAGTCTAAACTGAATGCGAAGGTAATAACGAAAGAAAGAAGAGCCAAAAGGGAAAGAAAAAGAAACACTCAAAATAAAAAAGCCCCAAAGAGGTCATGAGTGAAAAGTTTGGGCAACACCGCCTAATCCTTGCTTGGACCAGAGAAAAGAAGAAGAAGAAAAGAGGTTATGGACCTGAATGCACGGAACACACTAATGTCCAAGGGTCGATACATCTCCAAGCAAAAAGAAGAAACAAAATGATTTGTCGAAAGGAAGAGCTCTCATAAAGAAAGTTATAGCTTAGCAGGTAGAACAGACTTGGGTAATGATGAAAACCTCTATCAAGGCTATGAACGCCCGGCTGGCACTAGAAAAAGGTTATACTTAGGACTTAAGGAAAACTTTGTCAGGGCTATGAACGCCTGACTGGCAACAAAGCTCTTTCCAGGAAGCCCTAGTTTATTTGGCAAAGGTTGGGTATAGCAGGCAAGTGCCTTGGTTATCACTACCAAAGGTCAAGAAATTAACACACATGAACACACACAGGGAAACTAATGGAAGAACCTCAGATTGGAGGTCATTGAAGAATCATTGACCCCAGCGCCTCTTGGTTCTGTTCTACTACAAAGCTACTTTCTGGAAGAGTGTTGATGATAAATAAAAGACTTGGTCATTCCTCCTTTTGTCAGGGCTATTTGTTGTGGGTCCACAACACACACTCCATTTTAGGTCCTATGACCATGGGGACCCCCCTTTTTTTATCTTTTATACTTTTTCCATGTCCGCCCCTCAGCGAAATCTAGTCAGTCACCATAGATGATTGTTGAAACCAAGTCAAAGCAAGGAAGAACCCTTTTTTGGCCTTTCGGCCCTTTCAGCCTTTCGGAGGACTTAGGTCCTCTGAAATGCCAAAATAGCTAAAAGGCTGAAGACCTAACCTTTTGGTGTTTTCAGACTCCAAAAACACAGAATGGATGAAGGCTTGGTTCTCCTTCAACATTTTCGGCCTTTCGGGGTCTGAAAGTTCCGAAACTGCTGATGTCAGCCCGCGGGTTATAAATAGGAAGGGCCTTCATTTCTAAGTCACTTTGCATTTATTTGGTGCTCCCACCCACGACTTCATCTGCTTCTCCTCGTCAACCACTTCCACTTCTGAGCTACCTAGTTGTCCTCCCTTTGCTCGTTCATTCAAGGTAGGATCTCCTCCCTCATCCTCACTTTATATTTTTGGGTCTATGTCTTGGGTTTTGTCAGTGCACCTAGTGCCTGTCCAGCCTAGGGCACTTTGTTTCTTTAGTTTGTCGGGCCTTTGTGCCTTCATGTGTTGACAGGGACATCCCTCCCTGTCAGCCCTAGGGCTTCCTAGTTTCATTTTGGTCTTAGGTTTAGGGTTTTTTGTTTCATCAGTTGTGGCCCTTGCCATAGGTTTTCAGCCTCTGAAAGGTTGAAAATGGATCTTCTTGCCCTCGCTATGTGCTGTTTCAGAATTTTTGGCCTTTCAGACATCCAAAAGGTCTAAAAGACTGAAAGATTTGAAAAGGCCAAAAGCAAAACCTTTGTTCGAACTTTCGGAGGTCTTCATCACTATCATACATTTGGCATTCCTAAGCAAACACCTCTTAGTTTTTGACCTGAAAAGTCCCAACAGACTTTGTCCTTCCAATGGACCTTCTCGCACTTTCAGACTTTTTGGCCTTCGAAATAAGTTTCGGTGACCGAAACCCCAAAAGGCCCGAAAGTGTGAAAACTCACACTTAGCTATTTATTCAGCTCTCTTTACTTGCTTTCATAGTTTAAATCATTTTTCCCTATTCAATAAGCAACTGATATTTGTCTTTTCTTGCAGGAATGACTGAACCAAAGACAACCTCGCCAATGAAGTATCAATACAAGGGGAATCCCCCTAGCTCAAAGGTGGGAAACAAGCACAGCGAGATAACCGACACCAACATCGGGAATGTGGATTGGAATGAATTCTTGACTTAGTGCTCCAAGCTAGCAAACAGATCTGAGTATTGCACTTCATTGGTCCTATCCAGGCTAATGAATGCCACTGCACACCCAGTGGTTGTTTCATCTTCAGAATTGATCATCACCCTAGCTCATCACTATGATTCAGAAAAGAGGGTGGTAGTAAACTTAGAGGATTAGGTGGTATTGGACATTAGGCTTGATGTCATTAAGGATGTCTTTAACCTCCATAAAGGCATAGACAAGTTCTATGACTTCTACATTGAAAAGGGGACCAAGTGGTTTGGCAACAGGGAGAAAGCTATACACAAGATGATGAACAGATAATACCTCAAGCAAATACTTCCTACGAACAAATTGGACAAGATAGACCTCCGAAGAGGCTATATGAAGGATGACATCCAGGTAGCTATAACAATGATAAGCCGTGTATATGGGTTTCCATAATCCACTCAAATAGAGCACTGGATGATCCTGCTGATAGAGAGGATCAGGGAAGGGAAGGCAAGATTTGATTGGGGCACTATTATTAGTGACAACTTGGATGAGTAATTAACAATAGTGAGGCATAACCCCAAGTTTTACATGAGTACTTACATGCTATATCTACTAGCTACATGGGCAGATTATCTGGGCCTCACCAAGAGGGGAAGTCTAAATGACCCAAATACATGGACCCACCTTGTATATCCGCAGCTGGTAAAAGGAGAAAACATGCCCGAGGATTCCGCAGATTACAGGATAGTCAACAATGCATTCATATTCACAATCATCTGATCTATTGAGGGTGACTTTGCTAAAAGGATGTTAGAAGAAGCTGCTACTAAGGTAAGGGCCATTGGGGCCTATTTTATCCAATTCAAGACATTCACATACATCAGGATAGCCGAATCAACCTTACTACCAAAGAATCTTCCCAGGCACCCATCCAACTAGATAATCACATTGGAGATGGCCAGGCAGCTCGTGGATGCATACAAGCACATAAAGCATAAGAAGAAGCACTGTTGGGACTTTCCCATCTCTTTGGGACCGTATACACTGCAAGACATGAAGGTTTGCAAATCCCTAGCTTTTGAATGGGATGGCTATCCCTTAAAGTTTTACAAGATAGTGCAAGCACACTTTGATCCCATAGGTACTTATAGCCACATCATCAGCAAATTCTACATACATGAGCCACATTTGGAGGATCAATGGATAAACTGCATAGATGATCATGAGGTTAGGATCTAGGATTACTGCAGAATGAACCTCACTCTAGAAAAAGAGGTATTAAAGGTTCCTATTTCCTAAAAGGTCTAGGAATGTGATTTTGAAGAGGTCTTAGAGGACATTTACACTAAAGATAAGGTATACGACTGGCCAATCATGAACATAGAGGTGGACAAGGATGAAAATGATGAAATAGACTTCTGGGAAAGGCATGTGATAAAGACCACCATAGCTTGGATCAAGAAGCCACACAAAATGAGTCCAATCCTAGTAAAGACATTGATGGAGCCCTCAAGAAAGGTAGAAAAATAGCAAGGGGAGAAATCAATAGCTCCTAAGTACAAGAAAGATCCCCCTTAGAAGCCTAGAACCGTGTATGGTCATGAAAAACTAGTTGAATATGGCTCTAATCCAAGGCCCAAGAAAAGTAGAATGACAGGCCAGATTGACCCACTAGCGGGGTCATCACAACCCAATCAGGAGAAGGCCCATCTACCTCTGGCCAATCTTCCCCCACCGCTGAGAAGAAAAGCTATAAGAGGAAGAAGAGTTCTAAATCTCCATAGTTAGAAACTGTACAAGAAGAGCCTGAGGAAGATGACACAGGTGAGCCCTTAGTCTAGAAGATCAGGTTGCAAAAGAGGAGAGAAAAGGAGACTACTAAGAAACATAAAGAGGATCCCAAAGAATAGGATAATCCTTTGGATGCATTAGGATCGGATGAGTTTATGCTTTTTGATTTTGAAGGACTTGAAGGCTTTTCAGATCATGGCCAAGATACACACACTGGGGGACCACTACTCATACAACCCCAGGTAGCCCTCACTCCACCACCGGTCCAGTTCACCAATCCTTCGATGAATGTTTTTGTTCCACCAATAAGCTCCCATTCTGCTCCAGGGCCTAAAACCAAAGACAGTGGGGTAACTCAAAGTTTAGCAATAGATAGTGTAGCTAGAGGGAGTTATGCTTTCACTCCACCACCTCATATACTTACTCCACCAACTTCTCTATCACCTCACATACCTACTCCACCGATTTCCCTACCAACTCCAACACCTACTCTTGCACCAACTCTGCCTCCGTCTACTACCACCATCTCCTCATCTCCCACTCCAATCATACCAACACTTGTTCCCTCAACTTCAATCCCTCCAAAATTTTCCACTTAGGTTTCTAAAGAAGCCATGAGTTCTAAGGACACACCACCTTTCCAGACCACACTAGAGGCCATAACCGGTATAAAGTCAAAGGTATCAATTGACACTTCCAATGAAGAAGCCCAGGACAAAGAAGGGGGTAACGTGGTAACTAAACAAGGAGAGGTAGAAGGAGAGAGAGAAGAAGGGGAAATGGATGTAGATACTGGAGTGGAAAGAATGAAAGAGGGAGGGAAAAAATAGGAAAGAGGGCAAGAGAGGGGATTAGAGAAGGAAATAATGCCAGAAGTGAAATGCCTAACTTCAGTCCTCCAGGTTGCACCATATGAACCTGTAACTACATCTAGAAAACCTACTTGGTTTACCAAGGAGATAAAATCTCGGAAGAGAACCTACACCAATGAATTGGATGGGGAAGATACAAGTATGACATCTGTGAGACAGGCTTTCCACCAGGCAGAAACCAATGCACCTACAAGGATCATGTCGTATGTAACTCAGGACATCGGGGGTCATTGGAAAGCCCAAATAGCTATCCCACCCCTGAGCACTACTCAAAAAATAGTCTCATCAGAAGGCTATACATTCAGGGAGGTGGATCTAGGTGAACCTACCAGAGAAGGGAGTAAGACCCTAGCAGCTTTAGGGTTGAAGCATGCTCTGGGGATCATGAATAAAGATGAAGAAACTATCAAAGCTTTAATGGACCAAAATGAAGCATTAAAAGGGTTCATCCAAAAGATGGTGGGTCCTATTGACCCAAATTGTTTAGAGGCTTCATTAAAATCCATGCTTGATAAAATGGCTACACTAGATTTGCCGGTACGATTGACTCCCTCTTTCATCCAGGCGAGCGCCGATTGGATAAATGACTTTGAACAGTTTGGAGAGAAGGCAATTCCATTGATATTTAGGCCGTACCAAACCATATTGGTTGAATTTGAGTTACTCATTGACTTGGTGGAAGACAATGGGGGTATGGATGTAGAGGTGGTTAAGTGGCAAGTAGCTCTCCAAGACTTGGAGATAATTTGAAAGCAACATTTCCAAATTTTGGTGAAAGTCTATGAGGGAGAAGAATTGGAAAAATTTGAGACCTGGACTAAACAAATGCCCAAAATAATTAAGTCCTACAAGAAACACCAAGCCCTTATAGATGAAAAGAAGGAGGAGGTAATAAAATGGATCAAAGGTATAGATACCTTCTTCACAAGGGTCGGCCTCAACGTCTATCAGGATGAGAACAAATAGGCTCTAGGTCCTTCCAAAGAGGTGGTCCAATAGTTCAAGGATGTTCTGGTCGGAGTTAGTACCAAGGAGGCCCTACAGCAGCTATTTTACATGAAAGAAGAAATACAAAGAATGTTATAGCATGAAGAAGAGATCACGTTCTTCGCTTCTGAATTGACTATCTTCAAAAAGAAGCAAGAATGAAGGGTCCCTAAGATAAGAAGAAAAGAGATCAATTTTGAAGAAGTCTAGGAGATAGTGCAAAGGCTCTGGGAAGCTTTCCCAGAGGTCTTCAAAGGATAAGGCTCCAAGGTTTAATTACCAGGTAGACGGGGTAAGATTTTCAACACTTGGCCAAAATTCAGCCAAGGAAGATTTTTTGGCCTTTCAGCCTCTGACATTTTGGGCCCAAAAGCAACTACATTTTTTCAGCCTTTCGGCCTTCAAAGATTTTAGCCTTTCAGCCTCTTTAGACTATTTTGGCCTTTCGGCCGATGACAAGTTTGAAGTTTTGGGACCTCCAAGTTTGCAAATTTTGAGAAGCACCTGGGAAATTTTAAAAGCATTAAAGTTTCAAGGTATAGGTCGGGGTCCAAAAAACTGGGGGTTTCTAGCGAGGTCACTTTTTTCAAACACCAGTTAGACTCCAGATCAGATTAATGAACAACTTGAGTTCATTTTGGGAAGACTAAAGGTTTCCTATTAGTCCCCACTACCAGAGATAGTTCCAGATGAAGAATCCAAGAAGGACCACCAGAATCAAGAAGAAGACTCCCAATTCACAAAAGGAACTCACCTCCTTTCTCTCTCTCTCTTCTTTGGCAGATTTTTCCCTCTTTGCATGAGAAAATGGATTGTAAATGGATTTAAGAATCCATGCAAGTTATATAGTATCAGTTAGCAATAGTTTCCCTTCAGTAAAGTTCTAGTTTTAACCTTTGTTCTCTAGCTTAAACTCTTTGATGCCCTAACTCCGAAAATCAGAGTTGTAGATCAAAATCCTATATATTGTAATCAAAAAGAAATGTAAAAGGCCAACTTCTTAATACAATAAAGATCTACATTGGTTGCTTCATTCATGGTGTGTGAATTACTGCTATCTATGCAAATTTATTGAATGTATGCTTGCATAATTCTTTACTTTCAGAGAGCTCTTTGTATTGTTGTGTTTCAAATTCATGCTACCTTTAGTTGGAGTTTTCTATTGTTTATCTACCTTACTATGACAAATGTGTGGAGGATGCTATCTTTGGGCTTAACGATAAATCCATCTCATGGGTGCGCACATCTTGGTGGCTTCATGATTTGATAGATTTTGAATATCTCATACGAGTAAAACATATCTTTTCTCCAAAACACTTGCATATGTGGAGTAGTGAATTGTGACTGGGTCTAATTCACGCTTCGTGGGTTGTTCCAAATCTCTCCAGCATTCAATTTGCAAGGAAGAATTTACAGTGGTTTATGTCCTTAGGATTTCACAATTCACTGCATTTCTTGTTACCCTCATCTCTTTAAATTCTATTTTAAAATTATGAAAAATTGCTATCTCAAAAAAAATATAAATTTGCACGTTATTTACCATACCCATACTTGTTAAAATGGAAAATACCAAAAAAAAAAAAGAGAGCTAACAATATTTTACAGTTTTCTATCTTGAACGTACCAGCAAAGGCCTCCTTGTGAACAATCACATTTATCTTCAACTGAGTAACCATGCAGGTTGTGACCCGACCTCGGAGAACCTTGGGAATAACTCGGTTGTTCTTTCAAGAGAGGAAATCGAATCTCAAGATCCTAGCAAGTTGGCTTGTGTTAAAACAACACTCAACAGTTAGGTCTACTTGGTTAAGAGATTTAGAAACACTATTTAGTGTGTACTCAGTTAAGAGATTTACATAAGGATGGTTAAATCCACCTTCTTAAAGGATTTCTTCTATTTGCTACACTTGTTAGAATGCAGTCAAAAAAACTTATTGACCTGATTATATGCAATCTTGAATAGCTAAGTACAAATCCTTTAAACTTTACAATATGATGTATCACCTATAGTGATTGATTAATACCTTTGTTCTTCTCGGTAGCCTTGAATCGTGTTCTTTATAACTGATTTCATCTTTTTTTGTCCTTCTACATAAAAATCTTTGTTTGATCCTTAGATATTCTCTTCGGTGACAAACATCATCACACCCATTTGTTCTGATTTATTTTATTACACATCTATTTATACAATGAGTTGACCTAAATAGGTTTCATGCTTTACAATGAAAACTCTATGATCAAAGTTTTACAACTTGACCTTGATCTCCTAGTTTGGATGTTTAAAATTAGTTAGACTAATTAAAACAATTACATGTGCTTTACTTGTCCCTCAAGAAATGGTTTTAAAGATAAGCTTTAAAGCTAAATATAAAAATTAAGTGTTTTATCTGACGTGTAACTCAATTCCACATTTCTTTGAATTAAAGTTATCTCTCAGTAGACTGGTGCTTGGGTTTCTCTTTAGTCTTTCCTCGGTGATGTCTCTGTAGATATTCTTCTTCTTGAGTTTCTCTTTATACTATCGGTCAGTTTACATTGTAGACTATGTTTTTGGTTTACACTGTGATCATTCTGTCAGTTAAAACTAGTTTTGGTGACCTCTGTGAACTATTGTGTTAGGTTGCACTAAAAACCTGTCTTTTGGTGATCATGTTACCGATGGTTCAAAAAATGTTTCCTTTGTATACTAATGAAAAAATATGATAATCAATTAGAAAGGCATCAACAGGCTAAACATCCCTTGGAATGCTATTAAGAACCTTGTTGAAGCTTTTATTGAATTCAACCACAGATTCATTTTGATTTTTCTTCATACTTGTCATCTCATGTGAATCAAAAGAAGTATCATTGTGATCACTGAATTGTTCTATGAATTGATTTAAAAATTCATCCCAACTAGATATTGATCTATCTGGCAGACTTCTGAACCATTCTGCCACATCTTCTATGAGGGATTGAACAAAAAGATTCATGTATACATCCTCATTGAAATCATCAAATTCTTGGATAACATTCTTCAAATTTACACAATGCACTTCTCTTGATTCTGACCCATTCCCTAAAAACTTTGGAATTGCACTCCTTAATTCATTTTTATGTCATTAGGACATCCCCTTATGCCATAAACATCTAACTATCTGTATCTGTCAGAAACCATTAGGGATCTAGATTTGTTTCTATTTTGATTGATGGCTCCATGTCTTTGATTCTGTTGATTTATATTTTGGAATCTCTAATTATTTCTTGGTCCAAAATTTGAGTTGGTATTATAATCTCTTGGGCCATAATTATGATTCCTATAATATTCTGATATGTACTATACATCCTTCCACTATTTTGATATCTATGTTGTTTATGTTGGTTAGATGTGTTAGGATTCACTCTATTGTTGTGGTTATGATGTTCTCCATTGTTCCATTGTCCCCAATGAACTCTTATTTCCCAATCATTGTTGTTTTTCTCAGTTCTTCCTCTATTGTTTGGTTCGAACAAAGGGTTGGTATGATCATTGTTAAAAACATGTCCACTTTTCTTCCTGTGAGGAGGATTGCAAACTCCATTTCTATCATCCTTAGGAGCTTCTTTATCTCTTGGTGATCTGATTGTACTTCTTGTTATTCTCATTTTTCTCAGTACCTCTTCTAGCTGTCTTTTAAGAGCCATGACCATTTCTTCATCTTCTGATCCTACATTGGCCATCTCATGAAATATAGCATCCCATTTGTTAATTATTTTCTCTTTCAGTCATTTCCTAATTTGGATCATGTTGAGACTCATGTGCTCCTCTATTACCTTGGAAAAATGGATTATAATTTTCATCACTGCTTTCATGGCTATGATGGCTTGAATTAGGGAATTGTTCACAAGCATACTCTTGATCATCCTTATCAGGGTATATCATACGTGCTACATATGACATCTTTACACTTGAATTCCTACCTTTTCTTAGGCTTAAGTCTAATTCAAGTTTATTTGGATGTAAGGATCTTCTACCCCACTTGAGATAGTCAATAAAAAAATTATATGACCAAATTTATCACCACTTTAAAATTGTAGAGTCGCCACCTTCTTCTTAGAAGGAAATACTTTATTTATCTTCTGGATTCATTTCTCCCAGAAGAGACTAACTTCTATTACCAAAATCTCTGAAAACTATTCTTTAATTATGAATGTCCCTAGTAGAGTCACCAATATGTTGGTGCTCAAATCAATAGTTTGGATTTCCTATTGATTTTTCCTACCCAATGGTGAAAAAACCAAGTGATTTTCCAACTGACAAGGTTTCAACCTATTTTAAGTTTCAACCTTCCGTAATTTTGGCTCTGCAAAACCAAGCCGGTAGGCCTATACCCTAGACTTATCTCCCAAACCCTCAGGGATTTTTAGAGAAAATAGTGTGTGTTCCAAACTTCCTTATCTCAAAGTATGGCAAAGTACTACTGAGATCCCTAAATTAGGAGCAATGAAAATTCAAGTGTTTAAATGAAATGTTGCAAATATTTAAAGAATTATTGATGGATACCAGATATAAACTAAATAGAGAAGATAGGTATAGTATCTCAAAATTATCAACAATGAAAATATGACCATAATCCAATAAGAAAGAAATACCAATGCCTTAATCCATAATGGGCAATAGAGTCACTATCATTCCAATCTTATGTTCAACCTCAGAGACAGTTTTACAAGAAAACTTATCACTTCAAAGGTGATATGAAATGTACATGCAACCTAAAACAAATTCAAATATATTTCAAAAGGGGTAAGACTTATCAGATGACAGACCAATTTACTGAGGCCTCAATCAACAAAATTTAACCATGCAAAATGAGAAAACCAATTGAAAATATAGACTGTGAATCAAATCAGGAAGTATGCACATCAAACTATCACTTTGAAGAAGTTCTATTGGTTTATCCAAGGGACTAATTGTAAAATGATAATGCAATAATTGTATATATGGAAGAAAAAAGGACTTACCTTTATTTGATTTTGGAAAACAATACAATAGAATTCAAGTTTGTAGTTATTGATCCATCTATCCCATCTAACTATAATAATAGTAAGTCTTAGTGTGTCCTTAGTGTTGATATTGGTATCCTTATAAGTATGGAACCCAAAAGATGCAAACAAGCTTCAGATCAACGTGACGATTCCTAACAAATACCTAACTTAGTGATCAATGACTGAATGTTTAATTACAATAATGGAAGAACTAGTTATCCTTATTTGATAACAGTTATTGACCAATTAGGTCTCATAATAACTTAACAATTATTTCATAATATGTCTATGAAAATAACTTAAATAATAGATCTGCATCATAATTATATTCCAATCATATATTCATCCATAGTCTATCTCATGAGCATGTCGACCCCATATATATCTGCACATGATAAAGAATATATTCTTTGGTACATAGTCTTTGGAATCACGTTTGTCACCTTTTATAGATCTCCACCAAGGTGTCGATCATTCCTCTATGATCCCTCTTCATCACGTCTGCATTCAATCATTTGTCACAACATTGAGAATCTGGACCGTTCGATCAAACTATGTTCGCCACATTTGTTTTCTACATGCAAAGTCGATAATCATATAATGAAATAAACCCTATGTATAATAAAAGTTTATAATGTTTTAAATGCCACATAGTAAAATATTTTTAATATATTTTCCAAGGCCCTTTGTCTTTTCCTATTGCTACCACGTGTTGCATCCTTCACTATCGTGCAATGGTTAAACTTTGTTCACTTTTCCATTGCACCGTCGGGCTGAGTCGTAGAGCTTTATCCTAAGGTCACTGATTTTCTTTAAATGCCTCAGTCATCTTCTAATTACTTTTACCCACTTGATTAAGTCCTAGCCATTGATTTAAAGCATAGGCTAAAAGATAGTGTTTAAGTAGTCGGTCTTTTACTTTACTTTATGCGCCTTGTGTAGTCTAGTCATTATGCTTCACCAAGAAAATACCAACACCTTTATCCTCATTAGTCCACTTGTATATCTTGATGGGCCCAGGACACCTGTCACTATTTTTGCCACCGCATGGTGTTTAAATAGCGTGTAGCTTGCGATAACACCATCACGCTCAATTGTTGGATCAAATCTTAATTTGATCGGATATGACTTGGTTTAGTTTTAGTCAAGCAGACCACATATGATATGCGGTGCTTGTTCTGTGGTGCCATGTAAATTAAAGGAATCTGCATGTACATTGAGTTTAAACTTTCAAACCTAGATAGCTCTTGTTCAACTACTTTGATTATCATGGGGTGAAGACCAGAATACCTTGCCACCCCACAATGGATAGAAAATTTCTCACTGCTTCATTGCACCATCATGTTATAAGTATAGAGAGGGTAAGTTTACAATCATATGACTTCATAAATGTTGGAAATACAATATGGGAAAGAAAGATGCTAAGAGTGGGGGACGAATAAGATCTTCAACTTTTGTCTCTTAAAATAAATTGATCCACAATCATACATAAATGTAATTGATCTATCATCTATTAGCATTGATGAAAGTAAATATATAACACAAGACATGGAATTTTGGTAACCCAGAAACCCAATAAGGTAAAAATGGGGTGGGAATGAAACCCACAAAATCTTCACTACTATAGCAATAAAGTGTGCCTATTCGGGCTACAAGATTTGATCACAATATGTAATCTACTTGGTTAAAGGTCTGCCCGGTTAATAGCTACAGATCATTACAATCTACCTTGTAAAAGGATTTAAACTTACAACAATGTAAGCACTCAACTAAGAGATGTAGAAAGGTCTGTTAGAACCACTCTGTTAAGAGATTTCACCTGATACACTTGTTAGAATGTTTCAAGATTTGATCCTTCGATATGCACTCTGATGCTGATAATGGATCTCCTCTTTTCAATACCTTCTCTGATCTAATAATCTGATATATCTTTACTCTACTGCTCACTGTACTTTCACTCTGCTAGATCTATGCTCCCTCTATCAAAACAACCCTTCATGCATCTCTCATGTACACATACGCCTTCTCTCTATACTCTGTTGAATTAGGGTAAGAAGCAATCTTCATATACTTTACGGATCTGGCAATTAGATCTAGATCAACGATTAGGATCAAATAATTATGCTGCTTAGGCAATCCAATTTTTTGATTGGCTCCATGCCATGTAGTGGGATCAAATAATTAAATGTGTAATTATCCTGCTAAAAATATTAAATGCTTAGATAAGTTGGCCCAAAATAGTTTACCTCAAAATTGGTGTCAATTCTGACATACATAACAAAACTATCTTTTTCGGCACAAAAAAGACTTCGTCACTTGGCATGAACTAAAATTGGTAACCATGTGACTTGGAAACTATTATCTTCTTGGAAATGACTGTGCTGAATATCTCAGCCTATACTGGATAGGTCAACCGCAATGATGACCAACTAAAAATGCCTAGATAAATGACTAAGTGTGGGAGACTAATGATCAACAAAACTTAGATATCAACAATCTCCCCCTTTGATATTAGTGGCAAAAACACTTATCATTTACATTCAAAAAATTTTCCTAAGTACACAATGTACTCCCCCTTAGATTATACTTCATACTTCATACATTATCTACATAATATACATGCCTTCAACAAAGATATTTATACCTATTTTTGCACATCTTTTTCTGTTTCCTGTCCTTTCCATGTTTCCAGTCTTTTTTCCCCCTTGTTTTTGTCACTGGTAGCTGTGGGGGTTAAGTTGTATTTGTCCAAAAATGGTTTATGAGATGTGGTAGGTATGTTTCTAGGTTCATGAGTATCTGTCTTCTCCTCATATTCTTCTTCTTCCAAGATTAGTTTTCTCCTTGGTCTTTTCTCAAGTATGCTCGATAGTGTCTTAGTTTGAACTTGTTTTCTCTTTTCTGAACTACTCTCACTAGCATTCTTCTTTGTATACATCTTTGTTGACTTAGCTTGTGTAGAAATAGTTGATGCCCTTGTCCTAGTCTAGTTAGAAATAGGATGGGTAGCCTTAGGTTTTTCTTGACTTCATTTGGTTGCCTTGGCAACTACTGGTTGCTTCCCTTTTCCTTTCATAGTGATATCCTTTTCAGGTTCACTCTCTTCTTCTTCACTAGACATATCTTCTCCATGTCCTGTTGACAAACCCAAAGGTGCATCCTCTACTTCTTCATAACTCTCAATTCCAACCATCTTCTTTAGATTTTTGACAATCTTCTTCCTTTCCTCTCCATAGTGCCAGCCTTTAAATCCATAGAGATTTTGCACTTAGCTTCTTCATAGTTTCCAAAACATTTTGCTGCACTATCAATTTTCTCTGCCAATAGAGCTTTTATTGCTGTAGATCTCTCATCAATGTTCACTTCATAAGGTAATGGCCTTATCCATGATACCCTCGGCACTACTAATTGCACAAAGGTGAAATCTGTGTCTACTAGGAAACATACATCCTCATAATGTTTCTCAACAAGTCATCTAGGAATTCTACTCCTCATTCTCATCTTTTTCTTGAATTCAACAAAATATGTTCCCATCATATTGTCAAAATAATCACCTAACTACTGAATAAATGCATTGATTTGTTGTGTGATAGGTTTATCTATTTTCCACACTATGTTTTCAAAAGTAGGAAATGTATTATGTATGTAGAAAAATATACAAGTGAGCATAGATCCAAAATTACATATTGAATTCTTTTCCTTTCTGATTGAAGCAAGGTTCTCATCCAATTACATTAGTTGAAGCTCGACAAGGTCATAAGTATGATCCTTCTTCACAATCTTTCAAGCCTGGTCGACTGTAATTCATGGGACACTGTCCAGTCAGTTCGACTGAAAAAACTTATGAGCAATAACCATAACTTCAAAATCAAGCTCCAAATCTGTAATAGTAGAGATCGTCATCCCTCTTTCTTTCCAAACAGCTCTAGTGAATTTTTCTATGTTTTCCTTACTCTGACATCTTATTGTCCTCTTTTCATCAAGAATTGGATAACCAGTTACATGATGGATGATTTCCTTTGTAATCTTAACTGGTCCATCTTCCAACCATATGTTCATGTCATGTACATGACTTAGAAAAATCTTGATCCATTCCATTCTAAAATCCCTCAAAAATTCTAGGGCACGAGTTAACCCTCTCTTGGCTAAATGTTTGTGTTCATCTTTTAGCGCTCAGTCTTTGCACAATTTGCTTGGTGTAAGGTGTTCCAAGGGATTTCTCACACAATTTACTAAGAAGACCTTCTTTGTCTTCCTCAAGGATCCTAATCTCCTCTAGGTACTTATTAGGGTTAGATGATTAACTAAATCCTAATCCAACTCCCCTCTAAGAGTCTCACTCTTTGTGCTTCACCTTTGAAAGACTAAAACCCTTTGGGTACTTCACTTCCTTCCCTACACTTAGAAGAATCTAAGTGCCAACTTCTCTCCATTCATGAAATTCATTGCAGGGGTGTCCATCATCATGGAAAAATTACACTTTCTCCCATTTGGATCCATTTTGAAGGATCTCACAACCCTTTTTAGTCGAGTCCAAGTTTTAGTCTTCAAGATGCCTAATTAGGCCTAATTTCCTTGTAGCCTTTTGCAGAGACCTTTTCCCAATTCTTTCAAAACTTTCCCAAAAAAATTTAAAATCCAATCCCACATTTAGATACCCTTTATCATTTTACAAGATATTTCAAAATTTTTAATCCCCTAGGTCATCCGTACATAGGGTTCCTACAATATAGGACCAATAGGGCTAATAGGCCTTGTTGGTACTCCTAAATTTGGAACAAATTTGGAGTGACCATGTTAAATTTTCAGTCAAGCAAAAGTGAATACCCTTAAAAGATTGTGTGAGAAGGCTCAGTTAGAGTGATTGAAAAAGATGCCCGGATGATTTTCATGAGATACTAATTGGGGAGAGGCTTTAATGCCTTCCATTTGACATATGCAGTGGGTCCCAGCTCCTGAATTCCAATTCTGACATGTTTAGGGAGTAGTCATTTTGAAGGGGTCACCTAATTCTGCATCCTTGCTAATTATCAAATTACTGTCCGGAGCCTAATTTGCTTCCGAGTATCTTACACCCTGTTGAGTTTCATAGTTCACCACTTTGGGAATGTTTAGCATGCATATCAGAGAGCTTATGTTTTATATCTTAGGTCATTCCAAATCTGTTTGATAAGTTTTCATACTTTCCAAAGTTGGTTGCTCAGAACTCTCTGCATTTTTGTCCTGCCTAGAAATCTGAATAGCCCAGTTTGACACATTATAACTTTTGACCAATTCACCCAATTGAGAAAATTCCTTTTTTAATGTATTCTAGTGGTCACACACTCCATATTTTCCAGTCTGCAGATCTTTATGAAATCAGATGACCAGTTTTCAAGAACCATTCTGATAGTGATTAATTCTGATTTCCTGTGTTTTCAAGTACAGAATTGGTAAGTGACCTACTTTGAGGTCTTGAAATTCTATAGCCGGGTGAACATTTTGGATAATTGAGTTGTCCCTCATATTGTAAACATAGGAGTGTACCTAAAAAAAGATTTATAGACTCCTACCAATCCATTTATCCACTTTGCCAGAGTCTTTCCATTCCTAATTTATTAAAAGTTTCACTGAAAATGCTAAATTCAGAATTAAATGGCATACTTTGTCCTTTCCCCATTTGTACCCAGTTCGAGGTCAGACATAATTGAAAGTTTATCTGCATTATAGACCTAGGAATGAACTCATCTGAAGATTCCCAAACCTTGACCAATCTGGTAGATCACTTTTCTTTGCCGATTCTGAACCCGATTTCTGCATATTTATTGTGTTTTAGTTCAGAAAAGTGTTGAGGTGACATCTTTGCGGATTGGTATCAATTCAGTGGTTTGTTTTTAGAAAAGGAAAACCAGGGATTCATGTTCCACATCTGGCATTCAATTAGGCCCCAGAGGTTGAGTTTCTGAAAGATCTTTTTGATGACCCTATGAATTCAGTTTCAGAAAGCAGTTTGTTCAGTTTGCAGTGCGAAAAAGATTTAAGTTTGCAAAATGGTCATTTTTAGGAAGTGATAACTTTCTGTCTGATAGATGTTTTCAGGATCCGATTGAGGGACCATCTTCATTACATATGAATGTACTATGTGACTTGATGGAGAGGTTTCAGAATATTATTTACTGATTTTGCAATGGTCAATCTTCACTATGTGATTGTTATAAGGCCCAGATGTGATTAAATATGCCAAAGGGGTGATAAACAAAATCTCAGAAAGCTAATGATGTTTGAAGGTGTAAGCATTGATCAATATGTTGCAAAAACTATTTTGGACCCTATAAATCGACAAGGTTTTGAAGAAAATAGGCTCGGGTCCATCATAGCACTAGTGGTCAAGGAGCATAGACAAATACACTACCAGCATAATGAAATACAAAATTACAAAAGCATATACCAAGATTGCCGTGCATTGTACCAGATGGTTTATATTTGATTGATGGATCTTTTGGTGTTTTCAAAACATTATAAATTACTTGGTAAATGGAAGAAAAAAGGTGTTTCAATGTTAAAAAGCAAGATGTTTTAAAATGTTAAAATGAGCATATATGCGGCATTTTGTAGAACACAAGGGAGTTATGTATTACAAGAGAAACCATGTGCAATGTACCTAGGTGGAGGGGCTATACATTAAAGAATAGTTAATACATTTACTAAAGACTCATTCCAGCAGCATAAGCAAATCCATTACCAAGCCAAGTATCAAGTTTGCATAGACAGGGGCAATGAGGGCAGTTTGCAGTGTATTTTAAATGTTTTGTTTAAAGCTTCATTTGTCCATTTGCTGCGCAGTATTAAGTGGGTGTTTGCAGATTTTTAAACATTCATTTAATGATCACTTTGTAATCCAGCATAGCGTAGACAATGAAGCATTGGGGAGAGAAGCACAGACAGGGGCACGTGAACTGTTGGATTAGAATGGCTCAATGTGATGATCCATCACATGCAATGCAATGACTGCAGGGTATGCACTTCAAAGTAATTTGTTGAAAAGGCTTCTGAAACTTCCATGCTATGTAATTTACAAGTGTAAAGCCCAATTCCCAGCCCTTCCTTGCACAGATTAATATGAAGGATTGCTGGATTGTTTTGTTATGAAATTTCCATAGAGTGAATGCCATGCAAGTAGCAGAGATAGGAGGGAAAGTTGCATATTTTAAAAGCATTAAAACCAAATTTCATTACAATTTAACTTCTCCAGCAGTCTGTGATAATTTTTTGGTGGAATGGTGTAAGATTTTTGAAGTTTCCAAGTTGGAATCTGTAGATGTTACTCCACAGTAAGGGGCGTTTTGACTTCTGGAGCATGTTCATTGTCTTCATTTTTTAAAGGTATCATGCTATCAGTGAGCAGTTCTGCTCAAAAAGCTCAGAAATCTGGAAAATAGTGAGTTTGATTTATCCCACATGGTCTCTGCAAAGGGATTTTTTTATATTTATAAGCTAAAACACTAACTTTCAATGTAAATAAGAAGCCCAGAGGCTCTTGGTGAGCTCCTAAGGGCTGGGGGTCGAATTAGATAGGCCATATATAGTATTTTGAAGCAAAACCCGAAAATGGCTTTAAACCATGAGATGATATATCCCACATTGTTCCCACGGAGGCAAACTAAAGTCTTTCTATGCAAAAACAAGAACATATGAATTTGAAGTTGAAGAGGAGGCTATCCGCGTACGCCCAGTCATCCGACTGCCTCAGTTTCTGTGCCCAAAAATGAAGGAGATAAAATTTTGACAAAAATGAACACTTGCTATTGGTCGCAAAGTCACGAGATGTGCTCGATCGCCCAGTCACTAGAAGGCTCCGGTCACGTAGTCGGGAGGCAAGTTGGAGGTAACCGCCAGAATTTAGAGACCTAGCGACTGACCGCTAGCGGTTAGTCGCGCAGTCACAAGAAGACAGAGTTGACCGCCAAGACTTGGCGACTAACCGCTACCGGTTAGTCGCAAAGTAGCCAAATAAAAATGTTAGCTGTCGCAACATGGAGATTTCCATTGGTCGCGCAGTCGCTAGATGAGAACAAGCCACCGGATGCTAGTCGCGAGGTCGCGCAGGGTTGAAGGTAGAGTTGAAAATTGCTCGCGACTTTGATTTCTTGATTGTCGCATGGTCGCCGAATGTAACTGAGGTTAAAAGTGAGTTAAAGGCACAGTTTATAACAACCAATATGAGCATGCCACATGTCAAAATCTGGTGATTTCTAGGAAAAATATGCATAAATCTAAGGTTTTCAAAGGTTTTAAGATGTGCATAGTGTTAATTTTAAAAGGGAATTTTATGGTTTGTATTGCAAATATCCATATGATTATTCTTGGAGGATTTTTATAAACACTGGAAATCAGATTTTTGCAGAATGAAAGATCAGATTTGGGGTAAGAAAAGAATGAATAAATTTGCATAGAATGAAACAAATATGTTTATTTGTTTTTAAAAAATGACAGATGAGTTTGTGGGGAGATATTTATCAGAGGATAAATCAAATTTTCAAAGGGAAATAGTATCAGATTTTCAAAGATATTTTGCAAGGGATAAAATTAGATATTTTCTCAGACAGATGGAGGGAGATATTTTGAAAAGCAAGGAATGAGTGCAGATTAGACTTGAGAGAAGGACAGGTGTTTGCTAGACAGAGTTTTAGGGTTTCTTCTCTTCTATATCTTTCTTTCTTTTCTCAGTTTTAAGGGTTCCTCTCCTCTGCTCTGTTTTGGGGTTTTTTCCATGCAGGAGTTCAGAACAGGTCCCAATGATGTTGAATATATTGCTGTGATATAATTTTCTCTTCTTGTCTCAATATTTTAAGCTTCTTGTCTGGATATGTTGTAACAGAGTTTGTTAATGAAATACACTGTATTTTCTCCTCTTTCATATTTTCTTGTCTCTTTATACTCTGTTTGTGCTCTAGTATGGTTTGTTTGTAAGGCATTCAAAACATACCTTCTATAAGATAATGTGTCTAATTGCCTGTGAGTTCCTTTCAAGGAGAGGACTAAGTTTCATAAGCAATTCCAGAGAGCAAAGCATTTTGTAAGGATTTGATGCAGTGGTATGAATATGAGAGGATAGTTTTTAAGGCATTCTATCTCAATTGCATGTAGTTTGCAAGGCACTCTATAGTATCTTCATTAGTTTAGCTCTGTTGTTTCATGTTTTCATTGACTCTTTGCCCAAGGATAGGCACTGGTTGGGGTTTATTATTCAGTTTGTATTCAATTATCAAGCATAAACAAACATTCAAGTATATCTTTGTCACTAAATGCATACCTATTGAAAAAGGATTGTGTTAAAGTAACACAGTTCATATTGTTGATTCCTTAGAGAGAGAATCAAAAGGTTAGCATTCCTTGAGTTTAAACTCATAAAAAGAAGAAGGATAAGCATCCTTATGCCACTGTTATTTTTTATTACAATCATAAGTATTTCCCTGCCAAGCTCTGTTTCAGAATTGTTTCCAGTCATTTGAAGAGTGGTATCTTGTTGATATAATCAGAAATATAATGACATAACAATGAAGACCCAATCCACCATTTGAGGTTTACTTGAAACATAGTGAACTATCTAGGTAATACCTGCCTAAGTATGTGGAGCTCAAAAATGAAGAAGGATATTATCCAATCCTTAGCAATTAGCCTTTCTCTTGTCAAAAAGGAGTTTTCATTCAGGTATAATAAGTATACTGTCATTTTAAGGTCGTGGTACAAGAAAAAGTGCTAACAAAATGGTGACTCTACTGGGGATAATTATTTAAAAGATCATTTTTTAAATTCTCCTAGAATCTGGTTGCAGACAAGTTTTCATAAGTACCAGAGAAAGAGTTTGGCCCATCCGAGTCGCCTAACAAATTGGCGACTCTGCTGGGGATAATTATTTAAAAGATCATTTTTAAAATTCTCCCAGAATCTGGTTGCAGATAAGTTTTCATAAGTACCAGAGAAAGAGTTTGGCCCATCTGTGTCACCTAACAAATTGGTGACTCTGCTGGGGATAAGAGATTGTAAAGTCTTGTTGAAGTATTCAGAAATCTCTGGTGTTCTACAGTTTTAAAAAGTTTTCATTGCAGTAGAGTTTGGCCCATCTGAGTCACCTAACAAAATGGCGACTCCGCTAGGGAATAAGTATACAAATCTTATTAAATAAATCAGAATTTTTGGAGTAAGTCAATAGTAAGACAGTCATAGAGTCATGTGTTACAAAAAAGGAATGGATATATTCCCCATGCTTTATAAAAAGACTCAAGTTTGTGTGTTGTTTGCTGCAAAAATGTTTAAAAGTTTCCACCTGATCTCACTAATAGTGAGTGGCGACTCTGAGCTCTGATTTGAAACAATGTGCATGTGAAAGAAAGATTACAAAGAAGGTAAGCTTGCAGCGACAATATATATTCTACATGTTTTGATGCTGATTTAAAGGTGTCTTCAAAGCACACATGTTTTGCAACAGCTCAAATACATCCAGGTATTTAAAAGTTTTTATAATTTTCCTTATCAAGTGATTATAGCACTAAAGCAAAAAGGAATCAGTTAAAAAAGAGGTTTACATGTTTCAAGTTTTAGTTGCATCTGTGCAAAATTTGAAGGGAATATGTAAGAGTGGTAGTTTGTAATATTTTTAACCGCTGAGATGTCACAATATTTTGATTGGAAGGGTGGTAATTTGAATGGGGCAATTAGTTTTGTGCATATCCCTAGATACCCAAATCATATCCCATCAAAGGTTAAGGAGTATTTGCCAAGGTTTACTGGTTTTGGAGAACAATTAGCTGTGGATCATTTAGAAAAGTTTGCTGATTTGATTCATGATCATGACATAACACATGAGGATGTACGAATGAATTTATTTGCAATATCTCTAGTCGATAATGCTAGGGATTGGTTTAATTATTTACCTCATGATTCAATAGGATCTATGACTGAAATGGAAGAATGTTTTATTGAACATTATGGTAACACAGAGGAAAGTAGTGTTTCTTATGCTATATCCTATGTTGAAGAATCTATGTCACACTTAGATCGTGATAAAGAGGATCTTGAAGAGGAACTTATTAAGAAACTATCGACCATCTGAAAGCAAATAAAAAAAGAAGAGGCCAATAGACAAGCTCAAATCAGAATTGACCAATTAAAATTGGAATTGCTGAACCAAATAGCAATAAGTGATGATGAATCTACTAATTTGGAGTCTGATATTGTTGAAGATGTTGATGATAAATCTGAGAGTGAATCTAAATTTAATGATATTCAAAGTGATGAAGATGAGTATATGTTTAGTGATGATGAAGAATCTACTGCTGGTGAAGATACTGCTGACATTAATATTATGAATAAGCTTTATGAGCAGCAAGACAATGAAGAAGATTTATGCAGCTAGCAAGATAACAATTATGATGCAAACATAAGCATTTGTAGTGAAGTCATTACACAAGAAGATATATTTTCAGAGGTTTCACTACAAGACTCCAACAATGAAGAAATTTGTAGCATCATGCGAGAAGACAGTAAGGAGAGAAATGAAGAAGATGACTGTTTTTCCCTTCACAGTGAAGAAATTGCAGGGATTTTATCTTTTGAGTATCTCAGATATTCAGGAAATAGAACCTTTGAACTTTCATGTCCAGAACATATTGATTTTGACAAGGAAAATGAATCACAACATTCTAATTTTGACATATGTTATACTGTTTCTTCTTGCACTCCTTCTTCATTCGGCTATAATAAAATTCAATTTGATTTATCAGATAATGATGTTTTCAGTGTGGTTTCAGATTCAGCAGATGTGGAAAATCCAGATATGGAGTTGAGTACTGATTTAGGGAATAGTGTGGATTTTGAATCTTATTTTGATTCTAAGTCTGCCTTTGAACTATTTAATGATCGTCAATCAGTGGCTCAAATTTCAAAGGAAGACATTCAATGTATTGGTATTTTCCCTCCCACCCACCACTTTTCTTTGAGCTTGTTTGATGATGATAAGCTGCAAGGTGCTCCTATCTTTGATGCTGAGGTTGTTGCTCCATATCCTAAGATGATTTATGATGTTATACCTAATGAATCTCCTAAGTTTGATATTCATTTTTCAAATGATGAGGCCTCTCATATTTTGCATGGAGATCAAGATATGTTTTCTTTTGAGATGCAAATGATGGATGTGAATGAACCTCATAAGGCTTGCCCAAACGGTATCATGGATATTGAAAGTCCCCCCTTTCAGTTGAATGGTGAGTTTGTCAGTAGTGGTTTACAGCTGAAAGATTATAAATGTCACAGATATCTAAGCGTGTTCTTATCTAATGAATGTGACACATATATGCCACAAATTTTTCATGATGACAATTTGCCTGATATTTATAGAAGCTCATATAAAGAATATGCTGATTTGTTGTCATATGATAAATTGATACATGATGTCAGTGGATTGGATCAGGCAGTTAAGAGTGGCACTGATATCATATTTTTGAAACATGGGGCAGAGAGCTTTGTGTTTGACAGAGGTAAGAATTGATCTCAGTTGTGGGGTTTTGGGCCTCTTGTAGATAATGTACATATTGTACAGTTTCTTTCCCCTTCAGTTGTGTGGTTTCTTTCAGTTAGAGGTTTCCCCATTTTTGAGAAGAGAGAAAATTTTTGAGAGGTGAAAGTTGTGAAGGAGAAAGAGAAAAGATAAATTCTGATTTTGAAGTTTTTGGGGTGGTCTACTACTCTAGAGATCTGCGGTTCTCAGTATAAACTTGCATTTAACCATCCTCAGTCAGAGCCACTGTTGGTACTCTTAAATTTGGAACAAATTTGGAGTGACCTTGTTAAATTTTCAGTCAAGCAAAAGTGAATACCCTTAAAAGATTGTGTGAGAAGGCTCAGTTAGAGTGATTGAAAAAGATGCCCAGATGATTTTCATGAGATACTAATTGGGGAGAGGCTTTAATGCCTTCCATTTGACATATGCAGAGGGTCCCAGCTCCTGAATTCCAATTCTGACATGTTTAGGGAGTAGTCATTTTGAAGGGGTCACCAAATTCTGCATCCTTGTTAATTGTCAAATTGCTGTCTAAAGCCTACTTTGCTTCTGAGTATCTTACACCCTGTTGAGTTTCATAGTTCACCACTTTAGAAATGTTTAGCATGCATATCAGAGAGCTTATGTTTTAGATCTCAGGTCATTCTGAATCCGTTTGATAAGTTTTCATACATCCCAAAGTTGGTTGCTCAAAACTGTCTGCATTTTTGTCCTGCCTAGAAATCTGAATAGCCCAATTTGACACATTATAAATTTTGACCAATTCACCCAATTGAGAAAATTCCTTTTGTACTGTGATCCAGTGGTCACACACTCCATAATTTCCAGTCTGCAGATCTTTATGAAATCGGATGACAATTTTTCAAGAACCATTCTGATAGTGATTAATTTCCTGTGTTTTCAAGTACAGAATTGGTAAGTGACCTACTTTGAGGTCTTGAAAGTCTGTACCCGGGTGAACATTTAGGATAATTGAGTTTTCCCTCATATTTTAAACATAGGAGTGTACCTACCTAAAGATTTATAGACTCCTACCAATCCATTTATCCACTTTGCCAGAGTCTTTCCATTCCTAATTTATTAAAAGTTTCACTGAAAATGCTAAATTCAGAATTAAATGGCATACTTTGTCCTTTCCCCACTTGTACCCAGTTCGAGGTCAGACATAATTGAAATTTGATCTGCATTATAGACCTAGGAATGAACTCATCTGAAGATTCCCAAACCTTGACCAATCCGGTAGATCACTTTTCTTTGCCGATTCTGAACCCAATTTCTGCATATTTATTGTGTTTTAGTTCAGAAAAGTGTTGAGGTGACATCTTTGCGGATTGGTATCAATTCAGTCGTTTGTTTTTAGAAAAGGAAAACCGGGGATTCATGTTCCACATCTGGCATTCAATTAGGCCCCAGAGGTTGAGTTTCTGAAAGATCTTTTTGATGACCCTATGAATTCAGTTTCAGAAGGCAGTTTGTTCAGTTTGCAGCGCGGAAAAGATTTAAGTTTGCAAAATGGTCATTTTTAGGAAGTGACAACTTTCTGTCTGATAGATGTTTTCAGGATCCGATTGTGGGACCATCTTCATTACATATGAATGTACTATCTGACTTGATGGAGAGGTTTCAGAATATGATTTACTAATTTTGCAATGGTCAATCTTCACTATGTGATTGTTATAAGGCCCAAATGTGATTAAATATGCCAAAGGGGTGATCAACAAAACCTCAAAAAGCTAATGATGTTTGAAGGTGTAAGCATTGATCAATATGTTGCAGAAACTATTTTGGACCCTATAAATCGACAAGGTTTTGAAGAAAATAGGCCCGGATCCATCATAGCACTAGTGGTCAAGGAGCATAGACAAATACATTGCCAGCATAATGAAATACAAAATTACAAAAGCATATACAAAGATTGTCGTGCATTGTACCAGATGGTTTATATTTGATTGATGGAGCTTTTGGTGTTTTTAAAACATTATAAATTACTTGGTAAATGGAAGACAAAAGGTGTTTCAATGTTAAAAAGCAAGATGTTTTAAAATGTTAAAATGAGCATATATGCGGCATTTTGTAGAACACAAGGGAGTTATGTGTTACAAGAGAAACCATGTGCAATGTACCTAGGAGGAGGGGCTATACATTAAATAATATTCAATACATTTACTAAAGACTCATTCCAGCAGCATAAGCAAATCCATTACCAAGCCAAGTATCAAGTTTGCACAGACAGGGGCAATGAGGGCAGTTTGCAGTGTATTTTAAATGTTTTGTTTAAAGCTTCATTTGTCCATTTGCTGCGCAGTATTAAGTGGGTGTTTGCAGATTTTTAAACATTCATTTAATGATAACTTTGCAATCCAACATTGCGCAGACAATGAAGCATTGGGGAGAGAAGCACAGACAGGGGCACGTGAACTGTTGGATTAGAATGCCTCAATGTGATGATCCATCGCATGCAATGCAATGACTGCAGGGTATGCACTTCAAAGTAATTTGTTGAAAAGGCTTCTGAAACTTCCATGCTATGCAATTTACAGGTGTAAAGCCAAATTCCCAGCCCTTCCTTGCGCAGTTTAATATGAAGGATTGCTGGATTGTTTTGTTATGAAATTTCCATAGAGTGAATGCCATGCAAGTAGCAGAGATAGGAGGGAAAGTTGCAGATTTTAAAAGCATTAAAACCAAATTTCATTACAATTTAACTTCTCCAGCAGTCTGCGATAACTTTTTGGTGGAATGGTGTAATATTTTTGAAGTTTCCAAGTTGGAATCTGTAGATGTTACTCCACAGTAAGGGGCGTTTTGACTTCTGGAGCATGTTCATTGTCTTCATTTTTTAAAGATATCATGCTATCAATGAGCAGTTCTGCTCAAAAAGCTCATAAATCTGGAAAATAGTGAGTTTGTTTTATCCCACATGGTCTTTGCAAAGGGCTTTTTTGATATTTATAAGCTAAAACACTAACTTTCAATGTAAATAAGAAGCCCAGAGGCTCTTGGTGAGCTCCTAAGGGCTGGGGGTCGAATTGCATAGGCCATACATAGTATTTTGAAGAAAAACCCAAAAATGGCTTTAAACCATGAGATGATATATCCCACATTGTTCCCACGGAGGCAAACTGAAGTCTTTATATGCAAAAACAAGAACATATGAATTTGAAGTTGAAGAGGAGGCTATCCGCGCATGCCTAGTCATCTGAATGCCTCGGTTTCTATGCCCAAAAATGAAGGAGATCAAATTTTGACGAAAATGAACACTTGTTGTTGGTCGCGAAGTCGCGAGATGTGCTTGGTCGCCCAGTCGCTAGAAGGCTTCGGTCACGGAGTTGGGAGGCAAGTTGGAGGTAACCGCCAGAATTCAGAGACCTGGTGACTGACTGCTACAGGTTAGTCGCACAGTCGCAAGAAGACAAAGTTGACCGCCGAGACTTGGTGACTAACCGCTAGCGGTTAGTTGCAAAGTAGCCAGATAGAAATGTTAGCTATCACGACATGGAGATTTCCGCTTGTCACGCAGTCGCAAGATGAGAACAAGCTGTCGGATGCCAGTCGCGAGGTCGCCCAGGGTTGAAGGTAGAGTTGAAAATTGCTCGCGACTTTGATTTCTCTATTCTCGCATGGTCGCCGGATGTAACTGAGGTTAAAAGTGAGTTAAAGGCACAGTTTATAACAGCCAATATGAGCATGCCACATGTCAAAATCTGGTGATTTCTGGGAAAAATGTGCATAAATCTGAGGTTTTCAAAGGTTTTAAGATGTGCATAGTGTTAATTTTAAAAGGGAATTTTATGGTTTGTATTGCAAATATCCATATGATTATTCTCGGAGGATTTTTATAAACACTGGAAATCAGATTTTTGCAGAATGAAAGATCAAATTTGGGGTAAGAAAAGAATGATTAAATTTGCACAGAATGAAACAAATATGTTTATTTGTTTTTAAAAAATGACAGATGAGTTTGTGGGGAGATATTTATCAGAGGATAAATCAGATTTTCAAAGGGAAATAGTATCAGATTTTCAAAGATATTTTGCAAGGGATAAAATTAGATATTTTCTCAGACAGATGGAGGGAGATATTTTGAAAAGAAAGGAATGAGTGCAGATCAGATTTGAGAGAAGGACAAGTGTTTGCTAGACAGAGTTTTAGGGTTTCTTCTCTTCTATATCTTTCTTTCTTTTCTTAGTTGTAAGGGTTCCTCTCCTTTGCTCTGGTTTGGGGTTTTTTCCATGCAGGAGTTCAGAATAGGTCCCAATGATGTTGAATATATTGCTGTGATATAATTTTCTCTTCTTGTCTCAATCTTTTAAGCTTCTTGTCTGGATATGTTGTAACAGAGTTTGTTAATGAAATACAGTGTATTTTCTCCTCTTTCATATTTTATTGTCTCTTTATACTCTGTTTGTGCTCTAGTATGGTTTGTTTGTAAGGCATTCAAAACATACATGCTATAAGATAGTGTGTCTAATTGCCTGTGAGTTCCTTTCAAGGAGAGGACTAAGTTTCATAAGCAATTTTAGAGAGCAAAGCATTTTGTAAGGATTTGATGCAGTGGTATGAATCTGAGAGGATAGTTTGTAAGGCATTCTATCTCAATTGCATGTAGTTTGCAAGGCACTCTATAGTATCTTCATTAGTTTAGCTCTGTTGTTTCATGTTTTCATTGAATCTTTGCCCAAGGATAGGCACTGGTTGGGGTTTATTATTCAGTTTGTATTCAATTATCAAGCATAAACAAACATTCAAGTACATCTTTGTCACTAAATGCATACCTATTGAAAAAGGATTGTGTTAA
>MU227896.1:1386701-1403600 GCA_018584345.1 Thuja plicata
TCGCCTAACAAATTGGCGACTCTACTGGGGATAATTATTTAAAAGATCATTTTTAAAATTCTCCCAGAATCTGGTTGCAGATAAGTTTTCATAAGTACCAGAGAAAGAGTTTGGCCCATCCGAATTGCCTAACAAATTGGCAACTCTGCTGGGGATAAGAGATTGTAAAGTCTTGTTGAAGTATTCAGAAATCTCTGGTGTTCTACAGTTTTAAAAAGTTTTCATTGCAGTAGAGTTTTGCCCATCCGAGTCGCCTAAGAAAATGGCGACTCCGCTGGGGAATAAGTATACAAATCTTATTAAAGAAATCAAAATTTCTGGAGTAAGTCAATAGTAAGACAGTCATAGAGTCATGTGTTACAAAAAAGGAATGGATATATTCCCCATGCTTTATAAAAAGACTCAAGTTTGTGTGTTGTTTTCTGCAAAAATGTTTAAAAGTTTCCACCTGATCTCACTAATAGTGAGTGGCGACTCTGAGCTCTGATTTGCACCAGTGTGCATGTGAAAGAAAGATTACAAAAAAGCTAAGCTTGCAGCGACATCATATATTCTACATGTTTTGATGCTGATTTAAAGGTGTCTTCAAAGCACACATGTTTTGCAACAGCTCAAATACATCCAGATATTTCCAAAAGTTTTTATAATTTTCCTTATCAAGTGATTATAGCACTAAAGAAAAAAGGAATCAGTTAAAAAAGAGGTTTACATGTTTCAAGTTTTAGTTGCATCTGTGCAAAATTTGAAGGGAATATGTAAGAGTGGCAGTTTGTAATATTTTTAACTGCTGAGATGTCACAATCTTTTAATTGGAGGGGTGGTAATTTGAATGGGGAAATTAGTTTTGTGGGTATCCCTGGATACCCAAATTATATCGCATCAAAGGTTAAGGAGTATTTTCCAAGGTTTACTGGTTTTGGAGAACAATCAGCTGAGGATCATTTAGAAAAGTTTGCTAATTTGATTGATGATCATGACATAACACATGAGGATGTACTAATTAATTCATTTGCAATATCTCTAGTCGATAATGCTAGGGATTGGTTTAAGGATTTACCTCATGATTCAATAGGATCTATGACTGAAATGGAAGAATGTTTTATTGAACATTATGGTAACACAAAGGAAAGTAGTGTTTCTTATGCTATATCCTATGTTGAAGAATCTATGTCACACTTAGATCGTGATAAAGAGGATCTTGAAGAGGAACTTATTAAGAAACTATCAGCCATCCGAAAGAAAATAAAAAAAGAAGAGGCTAATAGACAAGCTAAAATTAGAATTGACCAATTAAAATTGGAATTGCTGAACCAAATAGCAATAAGTGATGATGAATCTACTAATTTGGAGTCTGAGATTGTTGAAGATGTTGATGATAAATTTGACAGTGAATCTAAATTTAATGATATAAAAAGTGATGAAGATGAGTATATGTTTAGTGATGATGAAGAATCTAGTGCTGGTGAAGATACTGCTGACATTAATATTATGAATAAGCTTTATGAGAATCAAGACAATGAAGAAGATATATGCAGCCAACAAGATAACAGTTATGATGCAGACATAAGCGTTTGTAGTGAAGTCATTACACAAGAAGATATATTTTTAGAGGTTTCACTATAAGACTCCAACAATGAAGAAATTTGCAGCATCATGCGAGAAGACAGTAAGGATATAAATGAAGAAGATGACTGTTGTTCCCTTCACAGTGAAAAAATTGCAGAGATTTTTATCTTTTGAGTATCTCAGATATTCAGGAAATAGAACCTTTGAACTTTCATGTCCAGCACATATTGATTTTGACAAGGAAAATGAATCACAACATTCTGATTTTGACATATGTGATACCGTTTCTTCTTGCACTCCTTCTTCATTCGGCTATAATAAAATTCAGTTTGATTTATTAGATGATGATGTTTTCAGTGTGGTTTCAGATTCAACAGATGTGGAAAATCCAGATATGGAGTTGAGTACTGATTTAGAGAATAGTGTGGATTTTGAATCTTAGTTTGATTCTAAGTCTGCCTTTGAACTATTTAATGATGGTCAATCAGTGGCTCAAATTTCAAAGGAAGACATTCAATGTATTGGTATTTTCCCTCCCACCCACCACTTTTCTTTGAGCTTGTTTGATGATGATAAGCTGCAAGGTGCTCCTATCTTTGATGCTGAGGTTGTTGCTCCATATCCTAAGATGATTTATGATGTTATACCTAATGAATCTCCTAAGTTTGATATTCATTTTTCAAATGATGAGGCCTCTCATATTTTGCATGGAGATCAAGATATGTTTTCTTTTGAGATGCAAATGATGGATGTGAATGAACCTCATAAGGCTTGCCCAAACGGTATCATGGATATTGAAAGTCCCCCCTTTCAGTTGAATGGTGAGTTTGTCAGTAGTGGTTTACAGCTGAAAGATTATAAATGTCACAGATATCTAAGCGTGTTCTTATCTAATGAATGTGACACATATATGCCACAAATTTTTCATGATGACAATTTGCCTGATATTTATAGAAGCTCATATAAAGAATATGCTGATTTGTTGTCATATGATAAATTGATACATGATGTCAGTGGATTGGATCAGGCAGTTAAGAGTGGCACTGATATCATATTTTTGAAACATGGGGCAGAGAGCTTTGTGTTTGACAGAGGTAAGAATTGATCTCAGTTGTGGGGTTTTGGGCCTCTTGTAGATAATGTACATATTATACAGTTGCTTTCCCCTTCAGTTGTGTGTTTGCTTTCAGTTAGAGGTTTCCCCATTTTTGAGAAGAGAGAAAAGTTTTGAGAGGTGAAAGTTGTGAAGGAGAAAGAGAAAAGATAAATTCTGATTTTGAAGTTTTTGGGGTGGTCTGCTACTCTAGAGATCTGCGGTTCTCAGTATAAACTTGCATTTAACCATCCTCAGTCAGATCCACTGTTGGTACTCCTAAATTTGGAACAAATTTGGAGTGACCATGTTAAATTTTCAGTCAAGCAAAAGTGAATACCCTTAAAAGATTGTGTGAGAAGGCTTAGTTACAGTGATTGAAAAAGATGCCCAGATGATTTTCATGAGATACTAATTGGGGAGAGGCTTTAATGCCTTCCATTTGACATATGCAGTGGGTCCCAACTCCTGAATTCCAATTCTGACATGTTTAGGGAGTAGTCATATTGAAGGGGTCACCTGTTGAGTTTCATAGTTCGTCACTTTGGGAATGTTTAGCATGCATATCAGAGAGCTTATGTTTTAGATCTCAGGTCATTCCAAATCAGTTTGATAAGTTTTCATACTTCCCAAAGTTGGTTGCTCAAAACTGTCTGCATTTTTGTCCTGCCTAGAAATCTGAATAGCCCAGTTTGACACATTATAAATTTTGACCAATTCACCCAATTGAGAAAATTCCTTTTTTACTGTGTTCCAGTGGTCACACACTCCATATTTTCTAGTCTACAGATATTTATGAAATCAGATGACAAGTTTTCAAGAACCATTCTAATAGTGATTAATTTTGATTTCCTGTGTTTTCAAGTACAGAATTGGTAAGTGACCTACTTTGAGGTCTTGAAAGTCTGTACCCAGGTTAACATTTTGGATAATTGAGTTTTCCTCCATATTTTAAACATAGGAGTGTACCTACCTAAAGATTTATAGACTCCTACCAATCCATTTATCCACTTTGCCAGAGTCTTTCCATTCCTAATTTATTAAAAGTTTCACTGAAAATGCTAAATTCAAAATTAAATGACATACTTTGTCCTTTCCCCATTTGTACCCAGTTCGAGGTCAGACATAATTGAAAGTTGATCTGCATTATAGACCTAGGAATGAACTCATGTGAATATTCCCAAAGCTTGATCAATCCGGTAGACCACTTTTCTTTGCCGATTCCGAACCCGATTTCTGCATATTTATTGTGTTTTAGTTCAGAAAAGTGTTGAGGTGATTTCTGCATATCAATTCAGTGGTTTGTTTTTAGAAAAGGACAACTGGGGATTCATGTTCCACATTTGGCATTCAATTAGGCCCTAGAGGTTGAGTTTTTGAAAGATCTTTTTGATGACCCTATGAATTCAGTTTCAGAAGGCAGTTTGTTCATTTTGCAGTGCAGAAAAGATTTAAGTTTGCAAAATGGTCATTTTTAGGAAGTGATAACTTTCTGTCTGATAGATGTTTTTAGGATCTGATTGTGGGACCATCTTCATTACATATGAATGTACTATCCGACTTGATGGAGAGGTTTCAGAATATGATTTACTCATTTTGCAATGGTCAATCTTCACTATGTGATTGTTACAAGGCCCAGATGTGATTAAATATGCCAAAGGGGTGATCAACAAAATCTCAGAAAGCTAATGATATTTGAAGGTTTAAGCATTGATCAATATGTTGCAAAAACTATTTTGGACCCTATAAATCGACAAGGTTTTGAACAAAAACAGGCCCGGGTCCATCATAGCACTAGTGGTCAAGGAGCATAGACAAATACACTGCCAGCATAATGAAATACAAAATTACAAAAGCATATACCAAGATTTCCATGCATTGTACGAGATGGTTTATATTTGATTGATGGAGCTTTTGGTGTTTTCAAAACATTATAAATTACTTGGTAAATGGAAGACAAAAGGTGTTTCAATGTTAAAAAGCAAGATGTTTTAAAATGTTAAAATGGCCATATATGTGGCATTTTGTAGAACACAAGGGAGTTATGTATTACAAGAGAAACCATGTGCAATGTACCTAGGAGGAGGGGCTATACATTAAAGAATAGTCAATACATTTACTAAAGCCTCATTCCAGCAGCACAAGCAAATCCATTACCAAGCCAAGTATCAAGTTTGCACAGACAGGGGCAATGAGGGCAGTTTGCAGTGTATTTTAAATGTTTTGTTTAAAGCTTCATTTGTCCATTTGCTGCGCAGTATTAAGTGGGTGTTTGCAGATTTTTAAACATTCATTTAATGATAACTTTGCAATCCAACATTGCGCAGACAATGAAGCATTGGGGAGAGAAGCACAGACAGGGGCACGTGAACTGTTGGATTAGAATGCCTCAATGTGATGATCCATCGCATGCAATGCAATGACTGCAGGGTATGCACTTCAAAGTAATTTGTTGAAAAGGCTTCTGAAACTTCCATGCTATGCAATTTACAGGTGTAAAGCCAAATTCCCAGCCCTTCCTTGTGTAGATTAATATGAAGGATTGCTGGATTGTTTCGTTATAAAATTTCCATAGAGTGAATGCCATGCAAGTAGCAGAGATAGGAGGGAAATTTGCAGATTTTAAAAGCATTAAAACCAAATTCCATTACAATTTGACTTCTCCAGTAGTCTACGATAACTTTTTGGTGGAATGGTGTAAGATTTTTGAAGTTTCCAAGTTGGAATCTGTAGATGTTACTCCATAGTAATGGGCATTTTGACTTCTGGAGCATGTTCATTGTCTTCATTTTTTAAAGATATCATACTATCAGTGAGAAGTTCTTCTCAAAAAGCTTAGAAATTTGGAAAATAGTGAGTTTGTTTTATCCCACATGGTCTCTGCAAAGGGCTTTTTTGATATTTATAAGCTAAAACACTAACTTTCAATGTAAATAAGAAGCCCAGAGGCTCTTGGTGAGCTCCTAAGGGCTGGGGGTTGAATTGCATAGGCCATACATAGTATTTTGAAGCAAAACCCGAAAATGACTTTAAACCATGAGATGATATATTCCACATTGTTCCCACGGAGGCAAACTGAAGTCTTTATATGCAAAAACAAGAACATATGAATTTTAAGTTGAAGAGGAGGCTATCTGTGCGCGCCCAGTCATTTGATTGCCTCATTTTTTGTGCCCAAAAATGAAGGAGATCAAATTTTGATGAAAATGAACACTTGCTGTTGGTCACAAAGTTGCGAAATGTGCTTGGTCGCCCAGTCGCTAGAAGGCTCTAGTCACGTAGTCGGCAGGCAAGTTGGAAATTGCTCGCAACTTTGATTTCTTGATTGTCGCATGGTCGCCGGATGTAACTGAGGTTAAAAGTGAGTTAAAGGCACAATTTATAACAGCCAATATGAGCATGCCACATGTCAAAATCTGGTGGTTTCTGGGAAAAATATGCATAAATTTGAGGTTTTCAAAGGTTTTAAGATGTGCATAGCGTTAATTTTAAAAGGGAATTTTATGGTTTGTATTGCAAATATCCATATGATTATTCTCGGAGGATTTTTATAAACACTAGAAATCAGATTTTTGCAGAATGAAAGATCAGATTTGGGGTAAGAAAAGAATGATTAAATTTGCACAGAATGAAACAAATATGTTTATTTGTTTTTAAAAAATGACACATGAGTTTGTGGCGAGATATTTATCAGAGGATAAATCAGATTTTCAAAGGGAAATAGTATTAGATTTTCAAAGGGAAATAGTATCAGATTTTCAAAGATATTTTGCAAGGGATAAAATTAGATATTTTCTCAGACAGATGGAGGGAGATATTTTGAAAAGCAAGGAATGAGTGCAGATCAGATTTGAGAGAAGGATAGGTGTTTGCTAGACAGAGTTTTAGGGTTTCTTCTCTTCTATATCTTTCTTTCTTTTCTCAGTTGTAAGGGTTCCTCTCCTTTGCTCTATTTTGGGGTTTTTTCCATGCAGGAGTTCAGAACAGGTCCCAATGATGTTGAATAAATTGCTGTGATATAATTTTCTCTTCTTGTCTCAATCTTTTAAGCTTCTTGTCTGGATATGTTGTAACAAAGTTTGTTAATGAAATATAGTGTATTTGCTCCTCTTTCATATTTTCTTGTCTCTTTATACTCTGTTTGTGCTCTAGTATGGTTTGTTTGTAAGGCATTCAAAACATACCTGCTATAAGATAGTGTGTCTAATTTCCTGTGAGTTCCTTTCAAGGAGAGGACTAATTTTCATAAGCAATTTCAGAGAGCAAAGCATTTTGTAAGGATTTGATGCAGTGGTATGAATATGAGAGGATAGTTTGTAAGACATTCTATCTCAATTGCATGTAGTTTGCAAGGCACTCTATAGTATCTTCATTAGTTTAGCTCTGTTGTTTCATATTTTCATTGACTCTTTGCCCAAGGATAGGCACTGGTTGGGGTTTATTATTCAGTTTGTATTCAATTATCAAGCATAAACAAACATTCAAGTACATCTTTGTCACTAAATGCATACCTATTGAAAAAGGATTTTGTTAAAGTAACACAGTTCATATTTTTGATTCCTTAGAGAGAGAATCAAAAGGTTAGCCTTCCTTGAGTTTAAACTCATAAAAAGAAGAAGGATAAGCATCCTTATGCCACTGTTATTTGTTATTACAATCATAAGTATTTCCCTGCCAAGCTCTATTTCAGAATTGTTTCTAGTCATCTGAAGAGTGGTATCTTGTTGATATAATCAGAAATATAATGACATAACAGTGAAGACCCAATCCACCATTTGAGGTTTACTTGAAACATTGTGAACTATCTAGGTAATACCTGCCTGAGTATGTGGAGCTCAAAAACAAAGAAGGATATTATCCAATCCTTAGCAATTAGCCTTTCTTTTGTCAAAAAGGATTTTTCATTCAAGTATAATTAGTATACTATCATTTTAAGGTCGTGGTACAAGAAAAAGTGCTAACAAGCCTAATTTCTAGGACTGTCTGCAACACAGTTTAAAACTTGCTCAAAACTTGGTCTAATTGATTGGTATGAACTCAATCCTGATAGCATGTCAAGATATGACCATGCCCTTTCTAGAACTATACTTGGCCTGTACAGTACTTCTCTACCCTGCGATAAATCTTCAATTCTTCTATCCCAAACCTCTATCCGGGCACTGTCAGCTCGCCTAGGGCTTAGTAGTAAAAATATAAACTCAACTCCACCACTATCCTACTCCTATATATGTATAGACTAATGACTCCCCTAACATATCCAACCACCCTTAGGAAGATCGCATGGTTATTTTTCATGGGGGAGCCATGAAATAACTGACTGGTCAGGACAGGACCAGTGAACACACTAAACACAAAACAATTTATCTAAGACCTTAGACTAACTCAAAACAACTAACTTACTAAATGAACGATGCTTGTAACTATGCTATGAAAACAAAACAACCATTAGTTTGAAGCTTTCAATCCATTATATGGCACTATCACAATGAAATTCTTGTGTTCTTCACTAAATCAGAGTTGCAGAGCTATATTCAAAAAACAATACTTCTTATAATCATCACTACTGATGAGATTCAAGCCTCTCCATCCATTAGATGCCTTATTCCATGTTTTTAGGGACTGTTTGTCAAAATCCCACTCCTATTTTATAGGGGGATCCAAAGTAACCAAATGTTGCATGCAACATTTGCAATTATTGCAAATGTTGTCATGACAACATTGTAACAACTTTTGGCATCTTTGCCATTATGCCAACTTCCTAAGTTTTAGGACCTCTAACCTCTTCATTTCGAGGAACCAACTTCATTAATGGCCACTAAGAATCTCTATGACAATATTTAAGTGTTTAGGACACATTCAAAGATCAAATGCATCACTAAGCTTCTAAGCCTAAAAAAAATGAAATAACTACTAACAATGACTATTTTGGTGACCTTAGTCCTATTGAATAACTCACCTAGTCCATAATGCTATGACCTACTAAGGTCCAAAGTAAACATACTATCTTGACTTGGCCAATGTCAAGTACAAGACAAAACATCACAAAAATGGAGGTTAGCCTAGGTGTGCTCCTGCACCATCCTCCCCTCCAAAAAAAGTTCAATCCACCCTTGGATTGAGGATGCTTAGATCAATCCCCACCTTCTTGAACTTTGATTCCTTTAGCCATATTGTATTAGCATCAGTTTGACCATTCTTTTTGATCAAGTATTGCTTGTATTCTTTGGTTCTAGTCTTCTTGTAGACTCGAGTATCCAGTACACTGTCAGCTCCTGTGATTGTAGCAGGGGTAATTGGAGATCTTCCACATATCTGATCACTTCCTTGAGACTCTGATCCATGTCTTGCTATGGTCCTTTGTAATGCACTAATTCTGCAATATTAAAAATAGGTGACGGTCCACTGTCTTCTGGGAGCTCAACTTTAAATGCATTATCACCATACTTAGCTAAGATAGGAAAGGGACCTATCCTTCTCATCTGCAACTTGTGAGGGAATCCCTTTTTAAGTCTTGATTTGTTAATATGCACCATGACCAAGTCACCCACATTAAACTAAACTTTTCTTCTACTCTCATTTACCTTGGCTTTATGTTTCATGGTATTCTTTGTCAAGGTCTTCCTGACTGTATCATGGATCTCCTGCATTGCATAAGAAAAATCATATGCATATCCACTTGCCTTCACTCCATCCTTCAATTCTCTCAACTTATAGACTCCTCTAGGATGCAATCCATATACTATCTCAAAGGGAGTCTTCCCTGTTGACCTATTTATAGTGTCATTGTAGGCATACTCAGCCTGTCCTAGCAATTGGTCCTATTGCTGACCATATTCCTTGGTCAAGCATCTTAGTATATTTCCAAGGCTTCTATTCACCACTTTGGTTTGACCATCAATTTGGGGATGGTATGCAGACCCAAAGGATAAACAAGTGCCTAACCTTTGCCAAAGAGTCTTCCAAAAATGACTCATAAATTTAGTGTCTCTATCTGACACTATGCTCATAGGTAACCCATGGATTCTTACTATCTCTTTGAAGAAGAGAGAGGCTATTTGGCTGGAATCATTAGTGGTCTTGCATGGCACAAAGTGAGCCATCTTGCTAAATCTATCCACAACTAAATAAACACTATCCATGCCTTGTTTTGTCTCGGCTAACCCAACTACAAAATCCATGCTCAAGCATTCCCATGGCTTAGTGGGAATAGGTAGTGGTTGATAAAGGCCTACGTTTGAAGAAGTACCTTTGGCCCTTTGACATACAATGCAAATTTCCACATACCTCCTAACATCAAGATTCATTCTTGGAAAATAATAGAACCATTGAACAAGTTCTCAGGTCTTAGTGATCCCAAAGTCACCAATCAATGCACCATTGTGCTTTTCTTGGATTAAGTTCTCCCTAATAGACCCTCTAGGGACAAATAACTGATTTCCTTTAAACAAAATATTGCTTTGCAAAGTATATTCAGCATACTTGATATGAAAATGATTCTTGTATTTAGCACATACCTTATAAATGTCTGCAAAGTCTTCATCATCAGCATATAGATCCTTGAAATGATCTATTCCCATGCTCTTCATTTGAATCTCTTGAATGGTAAGAGCTTTTATACTCAATGCATCTTCCACCTTGTTGAGTACTCCTTTCTTGTGTTTGATATTAAAAGTGTAGGCTTGAAGGTATTCAACCCACTTCATGTGCTTGTGACTCAACTTTTCTTGAGAATTCAAGAAATTTAAAGCTTGATAGTCTGAATAGACAATGAACTCCTTGGGGAGAAAATAGTGTCTCCACTATCTTAAAGCTTGAATGAGTGCATACATTTCAAGGTTATAAGAAGAATACTTCTTCTTAGCTTCACTTAACTTCTCTGAATGAAATGACACTGGTTTTTCCTCTTGGCTTAGGAAAGCTCCAATAGCCACATTGCTTGCATCGCACTCAATGGTGAAAAGATTCTCAAAGCTTTGCAAGAATAAGATAGATTGGGTAGCAATCTTTTATTTTAACAACTCAAATCTCTTAGTGGCTTGTTCATTCCATATGAACTTAGTATTCATTCCTCCTTTGATTGTGTCCAACATAGGAGAATAAATAGCACTAAACTGCCTTATAAACTTCCTATAATACTGAGCAAGCCCATGAAAACTTATTACCTCTATTTTTTTCCTTGGAGTAGGCCAATTCATTATGGCTTCCACTTTAGTATTGTCCATTTTCAGATTTCCATGAGATAGAATAAACCCAAGGTATACCAACTCTGTTTTGATGAACTCACATTTCTCCAGGTTGATCATCAACTTCTCTTCATGCATCTTCTTGAAGATAGTCTCAAGGTGTTGAAGATGCTCCTCCCTTGTCTTGCTATAAATCAGTATATCATCAAGATATACTACTACAAATTTGCCAATGTAGTCTTTGAGGAATTCATTCATGAGCATCATGAATGTGGAGCGAGCATTAGACAATCCAAATTTCATGACAAGTCATTCATACAAACCTTCATTAGTTTTTAAGGTTGTCTTCCATTCATCTCCCTCATGTATCCTAATTTGGTGATAGCCACTCTTCAGTCTATCTTACTAAAATACTTAGCTTCACCTAGACAATCCATTAGGTCCTCAATCCTAGGAATGGGAAACCTATACCTAATGGTTATTCTATTTATGGCTCTTGAATCAATACAAATCCTCCATGTTCCTCCTTTCTTGGGTTCTAGGATAGTGGGTACGACACAAGGTCTAATTATTTTCTTGATAAGGCCTTGGTTAGGGAGTTCTTCTATTTGCCTAGCAATTTCCTCATTTTTTTGAGGGGTCATCTTGTAAGCTACCTTATTAGGTAGGGTAGCTCTGGGTATTAATTCTATCCTATGACTTATGGCTCTTTTAGGGGGTAATTTTGATGGTTGTCCATCACTTACTGTGTCTTCATAAGTCTGCAACATGATTTGTATCTCCTTAGGTATCCTTGGTTTCTTGTCTCCTTTTTCTTCATTCTTTTCTCTTGTCCTTAGGACCAATGCATAGAAAACTCCTTCTCCTTCTTCCATGGCTTCTATGAATTCTTTTTCACCCACCATGAGCACATTAGGACCTACTGTCTTTGTATCAACATCCTCTAATATTGATTGGATTTTGAAAGTTACTTTGTCCTTCTTGAATGTATAGGAGTTCTTCACTCCATCATGGATATCTTGGCAGTCGAATTGCCATGGTCTGAATAGGAGCACGTGACATGCATCCATAGGAAGCACATCACATAGAACCTTGTCTTTATATCTCCCTATAGAGAACTCCACCCAAGCTTGCTCATTGACTAAGACATGTCATCCCTTATTGAGCCATGTGACCTTGTAAGGATGGGTGTGGGGTATCCTTGTCATGCTTAACTTGCTGACCGCTTCCTTTGACACAATTGTGTCAGTAGACCCTAAGTCAATGATGACTTTACATACTTTTCCCATCACCTTACATTTGATTCTAAATAGGGACCTTCTTTGGCTTGGCTCTTTTTTAATCAGCTCCTTGATCAATGTTCTCCTCATCATAAGGTTCTCACCTTCTTCTAAATTTAATGGTACCTCAGAGTGTATCTCTACTGCATTTGTCTCTTCATGAACTAAATTAGTTCTCTTGTTACCTCCTTGAGGAGTGCTACCTTTCTCTAGACACCTATAGGAAGGGTGTACCATTTGGTTGCAATTATAAAATTTCATATTGGAAAAGTAATTGCCTCTTCCTTTATCACCACTTCTTCCTCTAAAATTTGAATTCCTTCCTCTACCACCTCTACTAGAACTTCCCTCTTGTTTCTTAGTGTACTTGACATCTCCTTGTGTCCTTGATTCTAAACTCCTTCCACCATAGCCACCTCTTTTTCCTCTACTATCCCTTCCTCTACCTCTTCATTTGGAGGTTTTCTCTTGTTTTATTTTTCCTTTCTCCTCTATCTTCAAGGCCATTTGATAACATTGGTGAATGGTTTTGAAGATCACAAGACTCATGTCTTCTTGAATAGACCACTTGAGTCCATTCAAGTATCTAGCTAGCTTGATGCTTTCATCCTCCACCACTTGTGACCTTAAGCACAAGTTTTGGAACTCTTCAGTGTATTCTTAGACATCCAAATCTTTTTGTCTAAGATTGTGTCTTCTCCTATGCAAATGAACCTCCTAGTCATCTGACAAGTATGTCTGCTTTATCTTGGACACCATGCCTTTCCATGTGACTATAGGACTCCTTCCTCCTTTCTCCCTTTCAGTTTGAGTAAACTTCCACCATGTGAGGGCTGATTCTCTCAACCTTGACTTGGCCACATTCACTTTTTGGGCCTCTATTACACCATCACATTCAAAATGGTTCTCTATACTTTCAATCCAATCCACAAGTAAATCTAGATCCATTTGTCCACTAAAGAGTAGTACACCCTCCAAAGCTTTGTGACTTAAAGCCTTCAATAAATTTAAGAAGGGTTCTTCAGCAATGATAGGGTCAGGGGTTGGAGCTTCCTCTTCTAAATCCACTCCCTTCTCCCTTACTTCTTCCTCTTCTTTCTGATCTATCTTGTCTTTCATCTTATCAACTTTGTCTTGGACTTCTCCCAAGAGTTGCTCCATTTGAGACAATCTTTCTCTTAACAAATTGTTGTCTTTTTCTTGCTCATCCACCTTTTTGGATAACCTAGCATTAGTAACCATGGTTTTGTCTTCTACTAATCCCATTGGTGTATTCTCTTTAACTTATTCAGTAGGTTGAAACATCCACCACAAGCCTGATCTTAATCGTACTTTGATACCAATATGGTGTAAGGTGTTCCAAGGGCTTGCTCGCACAATTTACTAAGAAGACCTTCTTTGTCTTCCTCAAGGATCCTAATCTCCTATAGGTCCTTATTAGGGTTAGATGATTAACTAAGTCCTAATCCAACTCTCCTCTAAGAGTCTCACTCTTTGTGCTTCACCTTTGAAAGACTAACACCCTTTGGGTACTTCACTTCCTTTCCTACACTTAGAAGAATCTAAGTGCCAACTTCTCTCCATTCATGAAATTCATTGTAGGGGTGTCCATAATCATGGAAAAATTCCACTTGCTCCCATTTGGATCCATTTTGAAGGACCTCACAACCCTTTTTAGTCGAGTCCAAGTTTTAGTCTTCAAGATGCCTAATTAGGCTTAATTTCCTTGTAGCCTTTTGCAGAGACCTTTTCCCAATTCTTTCAAAAATTTCTGAATGAACTTGAAAATACAATCCCACATTTAGATATTATTTATCATTTTACAAGATATTTTGAAATTTTTAATCCCGTAGGTCATCCGTACATAGGGTTCCTACAATGTAGGACCAATAGCACTAATAGGCCTAATTTCTAAGACTATCTGCAACACAGTTTAAAACTTGCTAAAAACTTGGTCTAATGGATTGGTATGAACTCAATCCTCATGGCATGTTAATATATGACCATACCCTATCTAGAACTGTACTTGGCTTGTACAGTACTTCTCTACCCTACAATAAATCTTCAATTCTTCAATCCTAAACCTCTATCCAGGCACTGTCAGCTCACCTAGGGCTTAGTAGTAAAAATAGAAAATTGACTCCACCAAAGTCCTACTCATATATATGTATAGAATAATGAATCCCCTAATATATCCAACTACCCTTAGGAAGATCCCATGGTTATTTTTCATGGGGGAGCCATGAAATGACTGACTAGTTAGCACAGGACCAGTGAACACACTAAACACAAAACAATTTATCTAAGACATTAGACTAACTCAAAATAACTAACTTACTAAATGAAAGATGCTTGTAACTATCCTATGAACACACAAAAACCATTAGTTTGAAGCTTTCAATTCATTAGATGGCACTGTCACAATGAAATGCTTGGGTTCTTCACTAAATCAGAGTTGCAGAGCTATATTAAAAAAAACAATACTTCTTACAATCATCACTACTGATGATATTCCAGCCTCTCCATCAATTAGATTCCTTCTTCCATGTTTTTAGGGACTTTTGGTCAACATCACACTCCTATTTTCTAGGGGGATCCAAATAAACCAAATGTTGCATGCAACATTTGCAATTATTGCAAATGTTGTCATGACAACATTGTAACAACTTTTGGCATCTTTGCCATTATGCCAACTTCCTAAGTTTTAGGACCTCTAACCTCTTCATTTTGAGGAAACAACCTCATTAATGGCCTCTGAGAATCTCTATGACAACATTTAATTTTTTAGGACACATTTAAAGCTCAAATCCATCACTAAGCTTCTAAGCCTAAAAAAAAATGAAATAACTACTAACAATGACTATTTTGGTGACCTTAGTCCTAATGACTAACTCACCTAGTCCACAATGCTATGACCTACTAAGGTCTAAAGTAAACATACTATCTTGACTTGGACAATGTCATGTACAAGCCAAAACTTCACAAAAATGGAGGTTAGCCTAGGTGTGCTCCTGCACCATTGTTGAAAGATTCTCTAAGCTCGTGATCACCAACTTCACTTATCTTGCACATATAACATGACCTAATATCATGAATCATGAGTACCTTAGGTGGAATCAATGATAGGGCTCTAGTTAGATAACCCTAGATGGTGCTCTCAGGAATTTCTTAGAAGTTGGGAGGCGCATAGGTGTCTCTCATTACCAATTTAACTTTTAGCAACTCCTCCATACTCTTCGCTGCTATGGAAGAACTAGCGGCCATGATTCCAAATGAAATAGGGTTTCAAAAGATAATGAATAGAATACCTCGGTAGATGTTTAAATTCACACTTTTACTTAGGGTAGCCGATGACATGCTGTAGAAGTCTTCAAAAGATCTTTTGCAGAAATCAAGTTCGCAAATTGCTCCAACACTCTGTGAAATTCTCAATCGCAAGGTTAAAAATAAGTAATGAATGTCTCATTCCTTTATAGGCTCCAAAGGTCAAAATTTGGGTTGCAATAAATTATATATCCATTGAGTGAGTGCCAAACATCTATCCTCGGCAAACTCACAAAACTCATCGATCTCTCGGTCACAACCCATACCAACTCGACATACACTAGAGAACTCGATCTCAGTGTACAATAACACTGTTGCTCGGCACCTCTAGTGCATATTGACTTTGCTAGGTACATGTTTAAAAATTATGTCTTGATGCATCTCAACATAAGCAAATATGGACTTTGCACTTTATATGTTAGAAACTTATAAAAGATATGAGATATAAACACAGTTCCTTACATACCTTTCTTGCTTAATTAGTGATGGTGTGATCACCTAATCCATTGGATTGGGTGACCTCAGCTTCAGTAACTTCACTATTTCTCGGTTCTATTTTTCTTACCCATGTTTGATTCATCTATGCTCTAATTTCCTCAATAGTAGGAGCAGGTACCGTTGTCTTACAATCCTTCCTAGTGTGACTGATTTTCAGACAATTATAGCAAACTAGGCTTCCATTCATCCAACTCTTAGATTTTCCTCTAAAATGTATCTTTATGAAGTTTTCTGGAACATGCCCATACTCACCATAGTAATGATAATTATGCCATGTGTTGTAATCTCAATTGTAAGTGTTACCTTTCCTTGGTGCTTTTTCTTGTGTCTTTGATGTCCATTGTTTTTTAGCATTAGATCTGCAATTGTGTGCTCTATGTCCAAATTTTTGACAATTTTAACAATACCCATTGAATCTAGGTGTGGGAGGTGCATTATTTTCCTTTGCCCAACATTCATGTACTTTATATCCAAACTTCTTACAATTAAAGAAATAACCATTGAACTTAGGTTTGGGATTGGACTTACCATTCTTGCTTTGGTAGATGTTTGCAGTTTGTCTTAGTTTTCCATAGTGATGGCATACAGGCTTGTTGTTCTTTTACTTTGCATTCCTCTTTTCACCAATCTTAGATGATTCCCCTTTCTCAGTAGATGTTTGTTGTTTGATGTGACTTAATCCAGAAGAATCTCTAGATCTCCTTGATGCTTCCATCAGAGTTTCAAAATGAGTCAAAGCTTCATTGGGTCTATTCAATCTTTCATTCAGTTCTTTCTCAGATCTCAAATCATCTTTCAATTGATAACTAATTCACCCCCCCCTCTCAATTATCCCTGAAGTATTCTAACAATTGGTATCAGAGCCAAGTGCCTTGGAGAGAAAGCCTAACAACTTAAGGTAGATCAGATGGCATACTTCAGAAAAGAGAGTCCTAAGTTCGATGGAGAGAACTAT
>MU227896.1:1413484-1438382 GCA_018584345.1 Thuja plicata
GCCCCAGGCAATTGAAAGAAAAGCATGAAACATCCAGTTTTGACCGTGAGGTATGAAAAACTGAAATGCCCCATGCAATTGAAAGAAAAGCATGGATCATCCAGTTTTGACCATGAGGTACGAAAAACTCAAATGCCCCAGGCAATTGAAAGAAAAGCATAGAACATCCAGTTTTGACCATGAGGTACGAAAAACTGAAATACCCCAGGCAATTAAAAGAAAAGCATGAAACATCCAGTTTTGACCGTGAGGTATGAAAAACTGAAATGCCCCAGGCAATTGAAAGAAAAGCATGGATCATCTAGTTTTGACCATGAGGTATGAAAAACTGAAATGCCCCAGGCAATTGAAAGAAAAGCATGGATCATCCAGTTTTGACCATGAGGTACAAAAAACTGAAATGCCCCAGGCAATTAGGGATATGGAACACTCAGTTTTGACCATGAGGTACGAAAAACTGAAGTGCCCCAAATAATGAAAAGCATGGAACATCCAGTTTTGATCGTGAGGTACAAAAAACTGAAATGCCCCAGGAGATTAGGGTTTGATTAAATTGATTGCAAAGGATTCAATGATGTAATCATCCTGCCCCCTCGGGAGCAAAATTGAAAGATGACATGTCATGCTGATGATAGAGAGAGAAAAAAATCGCAGATAGGAAGAATTCAGAATAGATCACAGAAGAATCCCTCCGACGAATGTTGTCTACCTTGATTGTGGATATGGGTCAACTGAAGGCAGGGTCCTATGCACCCTAGAATTCAAATTCCCAGAGGAGAAATATTTTCTCCGGTCAACGAAACAACAATGCCAGGGGAAGGAACTTCAACAAACGGCCTAGGCCCAATCAATAGTAATGGAACAATAACATGAATACCGGAGGCCCACCTCCAAACCAAAATTCCAACCATAATGGTGCTGGACCATCACATTTCACCCCAGTCACAGAATTCCAGCCCATGACTAATTGGTGTAGATTGCACGACACGGGTTCACACAATGAGGTAAATTGTGCCATGTTAGAAAAATTCATCATGATCTCCCAGCTAGACAGATAGTAGTCACATGATGCCACCCCTCTAGAGCCATCTATTCAAGAGCCAACCCACAGTGCCTTCACCTGTGAGACCATCTTCTTCGAAACTTCTGGGGAAGATGAAGAGGAATCTGAATTGCAAGGATTCTTTGATGAATCTATCCCGCCCTTCAAGGCCAACGCCTTCACCAACCCATAGACTCCATACAATACCTAGAGTTAGGTTGGTAAAGGACCAAATTACATGCCCACACCTCCTATCAAAGACACCCCTCCTCCCTGGAATAACATGACTGACCGACCTGCTCCTCCAAAGGGTTCTAGCTCTAACCAAGCAAAAGACCTAGCCGAGGGAAATCACCAATTCTCAAGGGGAAGATTTGACATTACAAAGGTGTTAGAATAGACCACCACCTCCATGACCTTGATGGAGGTCTTGCTAAACTGCCCTGAATAGAAGAAGTCTCTTTTGAAGCTCTTGGGGAACCCGGAGGTCGTCAACTACCCGCCCAAGACTATCTCGTTCGAAGACGCTAACACAGCCATCTTCCAGGGGAATAGTGAGGATCCTCCCTTCCTACTGGGCCTGAATATCCAAGGAAAAAATATACACAATTTCTTAGTAGACTCTGGAGCTTCGGGTAACATCATTCCCTTGTCCATTTGTCAAAAGATCATATTCCATCCCACCCCATCTAATGGTGCAGTGATCCAGCTGGATAAGAGTGCCATAAAAATGGTGGGGGAATTGAAGAACATTCGAATATAGCTTATCTAGGACCCCAGGATAGCCAGCATAATCGATGTTCAAGTGGTGGACATCCCAGAGACTTATGGGATGTTATTAAGTCAGAATTGGTCTAATTCCATGAATGGATACTTTTCGACTGACTTCACCCATTTATGGCTCCCCTGGGAAGGAGAATCAAATAAGATCTGGGTCAAAAGTGAACCCTGAATAAAACAGGCCCTTACCAAGGTCGGGAGGGTCATTGAGGTCTTCTTCTCTAATAGTTCCCTGGGGGTGTACCGATCCTTTGAAATATTAACATTCAATTTCATCCCTGGAGAGGACCCCGTAGTGCTGCAGAGAACCCAAGACCTAGAAGAAAAGATGAGAATTGAGATTGACTCTCAAGGTGCGACAACAACCCTTGCTACACTCCTATCTAGCACGTGGTGCCGAGTACACTATCAGAAACATTCAGAGCTCGAGTGTGGGCCCTGCCTTTCAATCGCTAACTGGCACATCGATGCCTTCCGAAATAAAGAACATATAGCTGATTCCCAAGAGCCTAGTGTTCCTACGGGATGCACTCCTTTGGTGCCATTTCCCTAGGAATGCCAAATCCAAATGCCTCCCAAGGTAAACTCTACCCTCACACCAATAGTTTAGGAGGGAGCTCCTCCTAAGTCTCCCAACAACAATCCAAAGGCTACTCTCTCTCCCTAGCCCCAGATTACGAACAATGACTTGTGGACCGTCAAGTTTGATGGGTCCTGATCTAAACAAGGCTACAGGACCAGGGTGGAATTAATCAACCCGTGAGGGAAGTCCTTCCTCGCATCCTACAGACTATAGTTCAACTATACAAACAATGTCATTGAGTACGAGGCTTTGGTCCTTGGACTCTTATTTGCATTAAGGAAAGGTGTCACCCGCCTCTGGGCTCTGGGTGATTAAGAGTTGATTGTCAAAAAAGTCTGGAGTCAATACACATGCTACAAAAAAAGGCTAGCCGCATACCACAATCAGGCTTGGAGCCTTATTGAAGATTTTGATGCCTTTGGCATTGACCTCATTCCCTAGCGATGGAACTATGTCCCGGATGTCCTTTCCATTTTCGCCAGCACATTTGAGCCAATGGCTAGCTCGCGACTCCGGAGATTTTTAGTTGAGATGGTCCCCACCCCATCCATTCCAGACAATGTCACCCAATTTCAGGTTTTTGAGGATGATCAGCATATCCTAGCCTTCATGGTGAATGTTGGCGTCTTTGAAAACCAGATAGTGGAAGAACGAGACCATGACGATACTGGGCAGGGTGATGAAGATGATGGGATCATGGACCTACCTACTAACACCATCCCAAAGGGGATGGTTGCACTGGAAAAAATCTTCAACTCGGACCCTCAAGCCTGGGAGAAGGTGTCATCTTCCTTCGAGGGAGGAAAGTTTGAAAAGGTAAACATCGGCCAGCCCGGTGAAGAAAAGATGATCCACATTGGTACCTCCTATTCCCTTGGGGAGAAGGAGAAGATTCTCACGGTTCTTTGAGAATACATCAATGTAATTGCATGGGGTTACGAAGATTTGAAGACATATGACACATCCATTATGAGTCATACTATTCCCCTGAAGCCTGATGCTAAGCCCTTTTGGCAAAAGCAAAGACCGGTCGACCCCCTGATCGAGCCTCTGATTCATCATGAGGTAGAAAAATTGTTGTCAGCCCAGATAATCTTTCCAATCTGGCACACTACATGGGTTGCCAATCTAGTCCCTATGAGAAAGAAGAATGGTGAGATCCGCCTTTGCGTAGATTTTTAAAACTTGAATAAAGGCTCCAAGAAAGATAATCACCCTCTCCCTTTGTTGGATGAGGTGTTACAGATAGTGAATGGATCCCAGATGATGTCATTCTTGGATGGATACTCTGGATATAACCAGGTCATGGTTAAGTATGAAGACAGGGAGAAAACAACGTTTACCACCAAATGGGGAACGTTTGCATACAGGAGAATAGCCTTTGGTCTGATTAATGTAGGTGCCACATTTCAAAAGGCCATGGACATTGTGTTCAAGGGCCTTGTGAATCAGTGCATAATCATCTACATGGATGATTTGACCATCTTTTCCCGGGACAGGCATGACCATTCCACCCATCTCGCTCAGATCTGTGAGAGATGTTTCCGGTATGGAATATCCCTCAACCCCAAGAAGTGCATATTTGAGGTCACCGAAGGGAAATTTCTCGGGCATATCATCTCTGACAAGGGTATATCCATCGACCCTAAGAGAGTTGAAGCATTGCTAAACTTACAAATGCCTGGTAGCAAGAAAGAGATGCGATCCTTCTTCAAAAAGATCAACTTCTCCGACGGTTCATCACTGGATTCACAGAAATAGTCAAACCACTCAATGAGATGATGAAGAAGGATACCAAGATTGAGTGGAGTCCTAAAGAAAAGCTGGCATTCACCCAGATCAAACAAAGAATAACGAAAGCACCTGTCCTAGCTAGTCCAAACTATTCCCTTCCGTTTTACATTTACTACTTTGTGTCACCGGATTCTACCATGGCAGTGTTGACTCAAAAGGTTGAAGGGGAAGAATTACCAATAGCTTTCATGAGCTCCCCCTTCAAGAATGCCAAAGTCCGATATTCATCACTAGAAAAGCAGGCCTTCACTCTAGTTCACGCCGTGAAGAAATTTTGGCATTATATTCTCCGGAGAAAGGTACATGCTATCATTCCAGACCAGGCCGTCAAGTCTCTACTGATGCAGAGCAAGTTGGGCGAAAGACAGGGGAAATGGATGGCCATCCTCTAGGAATATGACTTAGAAATGTAGCCTATGAAGATAGTCCAGGGCCAGGGACTAAGTCGAGCAATGGCAGAAGAGACTCCCTACATAGAATGTCAAGCTTACATAGTGGAGTCCATCACCTGAGACCTGTGGTATACCGATTTGGTATATTTTCTACTAAATAAAAAATTTCCAGAGGGGTTACCTCCTAATAGACATCGCGCCCTATGGATGAAAAGTGCCCACTTCATGATCAAAAACTCCGTGCTCTACCACAGAAACTACAAAGGAGTATACCTCCAATGCATTGATAGAGACCAAGCTATAAAGGTGATTGATGAATTTCATGGGCAGTTTGGAACTGGGCATGGCTCAGCCAATGCCACTGCCCATCAGATCCTTCAGGCCAGATACTATTGGCCCTATATATTCAAAGATGTTTACTCTCATGTTAGAAAATGCCACACTTGCCAAACCGCGACACATCGTGAGCGTAACCCGGCTATGCCTCTTCAACCAGTCTTCAAGGCTAGGCCATTTTCCCAATGGGAATTTGACTTCATCGGGGAAATCAACCCCAACTCATCTACCAACCACCAATATATTCTCACTACTAATGATTACTGCACTTGGTGGTATGAGGCTATAGCGTGCAAGAATAACACGGTAGACGTAGTTATCAAATTCCTGGAAGAAAACATCGTCACAAGGTTTGGAATGCCCTTTGCTTTGGTATGTCACAATGGTCTGACATTTTCTTCAGCGCAGTTACTCAAATAGACCTACAACTGGAGGATCACTTTGAAGTTTTCCAGCAACTATTATCCCCAGGGGAACATGTTGCTGAATCAATGAATAAAAATCTACTTGAAGTGATCAAGTACCTGCTAGAACAGAATCCCTGGGACTGGCATCAAAAGTTGAAGTTCATCCTCTGGGTGGATCACATTCGCATCAAGGCCACCTTGGGAACATCCCCATTCCATCTTGTTTACGGCCAGAACCTTGTATTCCCGGTTAACTTACAGATCCCAGTTTTACAGTTTATACAGGAATTTGGCAACAAGAATGACATCATGGAGGTTCGACTGTTAAATATGGTGCAAATGGAAGAACAGTGAGATGCAGCCCTTGAACATTTTGCGCATCATCAAGTAGTGGTAAGATGATGGTTTGAAAAAAGAGCCCAATACAAGGCTTTTCAGATTTCAGATCTGGTCCTGTTGTGGGACAAGGACTGGGAAAAGAAGGGAAAGCATACCAAGTTCCAATGGCTCTGGCTTGGACCATATCTAATCTTAGAAATCTATGGGGTAAATACTTACTGCCTTAACACCATGATTGGGGAACCTATCTCATTGCCCGTCAATGGATAGTTTCTCAAACACTACTTTGAATAGGGTAAGTTTGTCCAAAATTGTATTTTATGTAAAGCCTTCCACCTGTAAATGTTTCTTCTGGGTGCCTCGCTGTGAGGTACCGTGTCTTGTAAATAGTCTTGTCAGCCGCCCTCTAGGGCAGTCCTCTTTTGGTGGTTTTTGTTTTCATTTCTGGTTTTCTTTCAGGGTCCCGGCGTTTTGTTCTATCTTGTAAGAATTGGAATACTTTGCATAAACTCTGGTCTCCGGTACGATGTCTACAGCATGGTGAACTTTAGAATCTATCTTTAGCATAGTGGAGCCAGCCCGGTCTCTGGGGTTGTTTCATAGGTTGTGGCACATTTTGAGCAATATCCATCGGGCGTTATCTCCGAGGGTCTAGCAATCAGTGAACATAAAAGTATATATAAGGAACAAGTAATCAGACACACCCATGGTAGATCAGTTGTACTAGTTGGTTGACCCAGGTCTGAAACTTTAAGAAATTCTTTCCAGGTCTGGAGTTTTATCCCCTCTTCAAACATCTAAGTATAGGTGGACAGGTGAAAGAAGTACAACCATTGAAATTATCTAAGCTTAAGTTTAATGGTGAAAGAAGTACCGCCTTCCCACCTAGAAACAAACAAAATAATAAGAAAAGGAAAGCGGGATGAAACTCTAGTCTCTGGGAGAAATGAGCAAATTGATGACTGGTTCAATGTAATTAGTGCCTCTTCTCTACTCTTCCTAGAGGTCATCGGCTTGAGCTCCTTCTAAGGCACACATGACACCACTGATGAAAGGCTATGGATTGGATCTCGTGTGGTCAGATTCCCTTAGATATGTTTCTCTTTGCCTGTCAGATGCTTTAGGAAATGGCTTGTTCCTATTTTGCTAACCAGAGATTCTATAGTTCTCAAATGTGCTAAGAAATTTTTCCTAGATATTCGCCATTTGTTATGCCCTGCATCCCCGTCCCTACATTTTGTGTGCAAAATGTTGGGTCCCCCTTTTTTTTCTTTTCTTTCTTTCTTTTCCTTCTTTTTGTGTTGTTTTTTGCTTGCGGTTCTTGCCTTGTCCTTCTCCTTTTGTTTTCTTTCTCTGGGGTTTTCTTCCCCACTGTCATATTTTGTTTGGTTGGTTTCTCGTCTCTAGGACCCCGGTCCCAGAGATTGTTCTTTGTTGGGAGCCAGACTCTGGACTCTGGGATTCTTCACCATGATGTTCTTAAGGTGATTGTCGCGAGAATCCCTGGGCCCGTGGTCCAGAGGTTTGTCTATCTAGAGATTGCCAGAAGGAGGTGGATTGCCTTTTTACCATGGGTATAAATAGAAGTTATCTGTCATTTTCATATTTACCGTGATTAAAACACTCACGCACTCAGAGCGATTTCAGAGCGATTTGCAGAGAATTAATGATAATCGGTGCTAAATACTTCCATCTATTTCAGGTAATTTTGAGTGCTTTGTAGTGGTGGGTTGTGATCGTTTGGCGGTTGTAGCTGTTGCAGAGCTCCCATGGCGACTTCTTTCCTTCTCCTTTCATCATTCTCAGGTTAGTGTCCCTTTTCCCATTAGTTTTTTGTCTACCTGGTGTGTTCCCTCTCCATTTTTACTGTCTTTGCTTCCTTTGGCTTTGTTCATTTTGTCTTTCTGGTTTTGCCGCTCGTTGGTGGGTCGGCTCTGCCAGAGGGTTGTTTTCCCTTTGTGCAGGTGTGGTTGGCTTGTAAATAATGTAGAAAGCTGTATATATTTCATGCTTTGCCTAGTTTTCTGTGGATATCATTCCATGGTGTATATGTGTAAATTCTAGTATATATTTGTTGTATATCCTTTCATCCCCCATGTATATATCCCTTAGCTCTTCATGTATATCTTATGTATATCCTTCCAGGTAGCTTAGCGAGATGGCCGAGTTGCTTGCGTCATTGGTTTTCCGCCCACAAACTTGTTTTAGAGTAAAATACCACCTGTTTGAAACTTGACTCGCGACTGGTTTCAAACAGGTGGTTTTCTCTCTCCTCTGTAAAACTAGCCTGACCCTCATTTATGTCCCATGTGTGCATTTAAATCCATCCAAGTGGCCTTCACTTTTTATGCATTTGGATAGTTGGCTCCACCGTCATCGCCATAACTCCTATTTATTACCTATACACGTGGTGCCCACGTGGGCTTGACGGTTTGCCTTTTTACACATCCTCACCAATGGCTACTTCTCTAGGCTTTGGGTCTCCTATCATCACCCATCTTGTGTCCTTACCAAACGTGATAAAATTCCTAGACCCAGATGTTCAGTCAATCTTAAGTTTATGTAATGCATGTGTTTTTCGGGTTTTTTTTAATGAAACTAACTTTTCAGGAAAAGCAGGCATCACGGTAGTAAGATCTCTGAATCCTAGAGTATTTATTTGTTAATACATTCTAACGGTTGCTTTGCCTTGTATATTTATAGAGTACGCTTCCAAACATGTCAGAAGCATATGCATCCTCACCACCCGGAAGTCCAGAGCTACCCTCCACAACGGCTACCAGGGCGGCTGTAAAATCCAAAATGGAAAGGGCCCTAGAAAAGTTGCCCCTAACCATGAATTTTGTGTAGGACAGTGTTATCATGGGCTCAAAGATTGAGTCCAAAGTTAAACTCATTACCGACACCAGCATTGGGACATGGCCAGAAATGTAGGCCTTAGTGAAAATGATGTACATTCAGCGAAAGGCTGAAGATCAGCTGGCCATCAATGTCTGAGACTTTGGGATCCTTAAGGCGGCTTGTTTCCCATGATTTTTACAATCTCCAGAGCTTATCTTGACAATGGCTGCCAATTACAACTCTTCTGTTTGGGCTGTTATGCTCCCAGCCGCAGAACCCACCAGGTACCCTACTCCTCTGGTATCCCTCGACCCTGACACATTCCAGGTGGGTCTGGGGATCCCTCAATTTGACAAGCCATCTATGGCTACAAGGGTAGATGCCTTGGCCCAATTCGCGCAGTTGGAGGAGGCCGCCCGGATATACATGAACGTTCACTGGCTCAAGGTCCCAAAGAGGGACCCTAAGAGGATGAAGATAGAAATTCCTAGGTCCGAGTTCAAAGAGAGCATTCAGATGGGAATGATAGCGTTGGCCCGGGTCTTTGGGAAGCCCTCTGCCCAAGAGTTCACTAAATGGATGTATTACTTCCTCCTTGGCATCTCTACCAAGGGAGGATACTTCGACTGGGCAGCTATAATTTCAAACCACGTCGACTCCCAGTTCCTCCAACTGGCCAGAAAAAATAAATTTTACATGACTTCTTATATTTTTTGGGCCCTCGCGTAGTAGAGGCCCCATGCCCATGGGCTAATTACAGATGAAGTACTCAGGATTGGCCCAGGACAAAAGGCACCATGGGACCATTTCTCGCGGGTTCAATGGGAGGTCAGCTTCCCAAGTTTTTGCCGAGTAAACGATGCGTTTGTTTATTATCACCTGCTCACACCCACCCAGGCAAGATACCACCTATCCATAGAGGTGATGAATTTGGTCCAGAGTTATGGACATTACTACATCCAATTCCAACAACACACTTATATTAGGGTCACCGGCTTCTTCGAAAAACCCTACTTGTTGCCCAAACACTGTGGGGACAAGATCGTTCTCTTGGAATACTGTAGGTAGATAATGGAGTTGCATACACTCTTTGCCTTAAATAAGGTAACCAATATTCCATTCTCAATCACCTATGGGAACTACTCATGCAGCCTAACCGCCACAAAAGAGGTGGATAACAAGCTAAAAAGCAACATCCTAGAAGAATTCTACTTGGCATGGAAAAATTTTGATCCGCACGAAAATATTGCAGCGGCACTTCCCCGGGCTTCAGAGCCCCATCACTACCATATGGAGGATTTTTGGGAATATTTCCAGGATGACATGGAGGTGCAGAGCTGACACTATGTCAGGATGATGACAGGCATGATGGAAAGGTTGAAGCTCCGGAGGTTCCCGGAGGACTTCTCAGATGCCGGCGCCATGATCGATCCCCAGTACAAGGCAAAGGGGATCGATACAATGAACCTCCCACCGGTAAATTGGGATGCTTAGGAAGGGCCAACAATTTAGGACTTCACTCGAGAGGTGGTCAAGCGAAGTCATTCCTACTTCAAGAAGGTGTGCCCCAGAAGTACCCACCGAGCAGCCCAGCTAGTACCAAAATTAACTCCGGGGGCCGGGACTTCTTTGCAAGGAGTGGATAAAGGAAAAAGAATAGATACAACCCCTCCTGTGCAAGAAGTCCCCATAAAAGAAAAAATAAAGTAGTTAGTGGCAGCCTCCCAACAAATGAGGGAGAAGTTAATCACATGGCTGGCCACTCCAGTGCTCATGGCTTGGCCAATTCGTCCCCCTTTCTTCCCATCATTAGTAACCTTAATGGTAAAGGTGACGGGGGTGGATCTAACTGAACAAGTAGCAATAAGGGATGCAGGGCCACCCTTAGTTACCCAAAGAAAGAAGAGGCTTAACCAAAATCCTAAGGCAGAGCTAGGGTTGGGTACATCCCAGGCCCCACAAGTAGAGATCCTCTCTTCTAGTTCCTCGAAGCCAAAAAGAGAAACGAAGCCTGCCGAAGTCCCAGCTAGTCCTCCCTCGTAGGATGAATTTGATGATGTCTTTGCAACCAATGAGTTTGGGAACCTGTAGGGGGACACCAGACAAACAACGGTAGAAGTCCCAGCTGCAGAATAGGAAGCTAGGGAACTAGAGCCTGCACAAGAGCAGGAAGAACAGATAAAGGAAAGGGAGCCAGAGCTGGAGATTGCCTCTAAGGCTCCAGAGATGCAGAATCTGGGGGTGGACCAACAAAGGAAGAATGAATAAACGACATCTGCTGGGGGAATTAGACCTTCAGAAATAATCGTAACCCCAGCCACCATGTTCCAAGAATCACTCCCGGGAGTGACCTTTGGGCAAGTAATTACCATGGCCCAAACTTTAAATCTCGGCCCAGTACCTCCACTTTTGCCAAAGGATGTGCTGATAGAAGAAGAAGCCCCGGCGGCAGGTGCCGAGCAACAAGAAAAGCATAACAAAGAGGAAATCCCCGAAGAAGCCAACAAAAGTCCAGACAAAGAAATAGAAATAGAGGACAAGGTTGAGGAGATGGATGTTGCTGGGGAGGATATTACTGACAAAGAAGACATAGAGAAAGGGACAGATGAGGCCCACACCACTGAGGAGGAGCATCCGTAGAATACCGGGGAAGAACCATAAGAAAAAGATTTGGCAAATAAGCCACCCCTTCCGCCTCAGTGGTTAGTAGAGAGCTAGAAAAGAAAGGCTCTGTCCACTCCCAGAACTCCTCTCTCCCTGGCCAAAATGATGGCTTAGGTCCAGGCCCCACCAAAGGCTGAGAAAGCCCAGACGGTTCATACTCTTCGAACTGGGCCAGGTGGAGAAATAGTTTCCATTGTGGTGACACCTCCCTCAAACGTCTATGAAGCAACCATAGAGCCCGGAGATTACAATGTTGCAGAGGTATCGCTGGGAAAAGTGGAAAACAGGGTGAGGTGGACTTGCTGAAGGAGGAAGCCAGGGTAGTGGAGGCCCGTTATGAAAAAGAGGCCCAAAGGCTCAAAATAGAAAAGGAAAAAAATGCAAACCTTATGGGGTTGCTTACTGATCTAGCTCGACCTATCAACGCCGCTCCTCTGGAGGCTTCCACATTCAAAGATCTACTACAGAGCGACATAGACTCCCTGCGAACAATGAAGAAAAAGGATTAGGTAGTCGACGAGTGGGTCACTCTACAAATAGGAAACACCTGAAGTTTCCTAGTATCCACACTCCCAGATTTATATGTGGCCCGACATGTTCTACACTAGGTAGAGACTCTTATTGACCTGTGGGAGGGTGATATCAAAAACTATCAAGCATGGAAGGTAGAGCTTGAAGAACCCCTCGGCCTGGGAGAGGAAATGGTTTCTGAATCTGGAATTCTAGGGGATGAATCATTTGATTTCGTGAGCACCCAACACTCCAGACTTGACCTCACATTGGAGGTAACCAAGCAACTGGTGGGGACTCTGCACAAGAAGATCAATGCAGTAAAATATTCTTTCAATTTATACAAGTCTTTTGTAACAAAGATTTCTGGGGTTGACCCCCTTAGTACAGATACGTGCATGCCAGAGGATTCAGTTTTGGGGAGTTTTGATGAAATGATGAAGTCTCGATATAAATCCCCAGAGGGAATATATGGTGCTCAAATGATGAGATTAACTCGTATGGTGCTTAGTGGCCACGACGCAGAAAAAATGGCCGATGATTTTAAGGAGAATGTTCCAGACCTGGGGGAACAAATTGAGGTGGCTAAGTACTGAAGGGACGGCCTGAAGGATATTGATGAAGATGGCATCTCCCACCTCCTCCAGGGTTTCAATGATAACAAACAACCATAGGTTTTCTTTGGAGACTGGAAAAAAAAAACCCAAACATTTGGTATTTTTTATTCTTTTGGGAACGTAAGTTCCCGGATCCTGGAGTCTTAGATCTCCAATTTTGTATTCTTTTAAAGTGATCCGTGTCCCGGTCCACGAGGCCGACCGGTCACTTTCAGGGGTGGTTAATAAAAGTTGTCAGAAGGTAGTTGGCTACATCAAGGGGGGGTGTCGACTCAACAGTTGATTTTTTGACAAGATGGTCTTCTCGAAGTGTCATTCAGAGGTACACCTAGCGCATTGGAGACAAGGCACCACATTTCCCATTTATGAGGCATGTAGCCTTGATCCCTGGGGATCTAATTTCTTCCTTCTCCTTCTTGGATCTCTTTTCGAGGTTGATTATTCCACTGTATATTCTTGTCTCATTCTTCTGACATGTCATGCCTATTCCATCTCAAGGTCTTTTTGTAGGGTGGTGCAGGTAGTACCGGCCCCCAGATATTGTATTTTATTAAAGCATGGTGTAAATAGGGTTAGGGTTAGGGTTAGAAGGGAATGTGTATAAATAGTAAGATCGACCCATTTCCAAGGGTCGACGAAATTGATGATTTTGCTGTCCACAGTAATAGAAAGGTGATTTTTCATTCTAGTTGTAGAGCTCAATGCTCCATTGTCCCAATTTTAATAGTTAAATGCTCCCTTGGAGCCACCATTGTATCATGCACCAGTGCAATCTGGAAGAGACATTAATGAAGAAGAGAGAATTCTTTGCAATGATTTTTTTGACATTCGTGCTTCTAAGTTAATGGTATTTTATGTTTCATGTTCTTTATGTCTTCTTCTCTGATATATCAAATAGATTAACAACCTCTTTCCCCTCGCTACTGATAAAATACTAGCTGATGGTTATGTATCTCTTCGATATTTAGTGCAGTATATCAGAGTATTATTGATGTTTTGAACATTTAAACATAACTATAGTTAGATGAAGTATTTCTAACCCTGTAGGTTCTTTTTCATTTTATTTGCTAAGTGTAGAATGCTAGGAGAAACCTCATCTTATTGAATCTCTGGAGAGAACGAGTTGAATAAACCAGCTATCCCCCTCAAAAATAGTCACTTCTCGCAATAGAGCCCCACACCATCGTGACCTGACACCTAGGTTCTTGAAGGCCTAGGGAATCTAACTTCCCCAAATAACCTTTGTAGGCGGAGTTGGTTGGTACCCTCGGTACCCGGTGACAACTTATGACTGTTGGCGGACCCGGTCAGGAAAACCCCGTCAACAGATGCTTAATAGAAATATGTTTTGTCTTTAAATGGATTACATGATTCTTTGACATATTCACTATACTGGTGTAATCACAATGGATAACCACTGCTTCTTCAAAAATTATTCCAATGTTCTGTTATGCCCTGCATACCTGTCCCTACTTTTATGTGCAAAATGTTGGGTCCCCCTTTTTTCTTTTGGCTCTTGCCTTATTTTCTTTGCCTTTGTTTCTTTTGTTTTCTTCTCCGCATTTTCCTTCCTGTGAGGTTTAATTTGTTTTCTCTTTTGTCTTTTGTGTCTTTGGGACCCGGTCTCGGAGTTCATTGTTTCCTTTCTAGAAGCCGGATTCTTGACTCTAGGATTCTCTACCACGATGTCTCCTTCTCGTAAGAAGACATGGTTGTTTGGAATCCCTAGGCCCAGTGTCTAGAGGTTCTCATATTCTGAAGTTGCGAATAGAGGGTAACTTTCTTTTTACCTCGGGTATAAATAAGATTTACATGTCATTTTCACAGTTACCGCGATTAAAAACACTTAGAGTTTTTAGAGTGATTCCTTGGTGATTTAAGTACAAATTGTTCTGAGCTTAGTGGATAATGACGAGTTGATCTTTGGTAGTTGTTCGTGAGCGTTGGAGGTTGAAGCTGTTTCAAAGTGGTCCTAGTGCCTTTTCTCCTCATTGTTCTTTAGATTCACAGGTTGGTTCTTCTGGTTCTTGCCCTTGCTTCATCTATTTTTTTTTGGTTTTGCTTTGCTTGGTTTCTATTTTTTTGTTTCTTGCTGTTTGGTTTGCCACCCATTGGTAGGTCAGCTCTGCCAGAGGGTTGTTCGTCCTTTGTGCAGTTGTAGTATAATGTATATTATGTACATTTTGTATTCTATTTTAGGGTAGCTTCTATATATGTTGTAAATGGTGTAAATTTTTGTATATTTATATAGTTTGCATGTGTATATGCTTTGGGCCTCAGCCCTCCTATATTTTTATGTATATATGCTATGTATATCCATCAGAGCTCGTGAGTTCTTCATGCTCTATCATGAATTTTTACCCTGTGAGGCAGAGCTCATTGAGACAAAGTCACCATGATTCAAACTTGGCACCTCGCTGGTTCGAACCATGGCAATTTTCTCTCTCCTTTGTCTCATCGTATTAATGGCAGGATTAATTTCCCATGTATGAGCATTTAAAATGTGTATAATCTAGCATTGATTTTTGCCCTGTGTCAGCCCACTTGTCCAAATTAATGCCATAAATTTATTTACACCACCTTCCATCTTACCACGTGCCAATGCACATCCACCAAAGTACAGCTTGTTTCTAGTCACATCGGCAACAACTAGTTTGTCCTGACTCTGAGCTTCCAGTGGGATCTTGTCTTCTACTTTTCCTTGTCATTGTTTTAGCACACTTCAGAATGATAAGTCACATTCATTTTAGATACTCTGGAACTTTTTGATATATGTACTAACATTTGTTTGATAGGTACGGGCTAGAGAAGAATCTCTTAGAGTTTTTATTCATGTTCATATATGTCCTAACAATTTTCTGGTCTTGCAGGTTGCTGATAAATTGATCAAAAATGTCTGATGATTTTGCACCTCCTGATAGTTTGGCACTACCAACCACCTCTACCTGGGCAACCACAAAATTAAAGATGGGAAGAATGTTAGCAAAGATTCCCTTGGCCTCCAAGTATCTGAAGATGGAGGTGTTACGGGGTCTAAGATAGACTCCAAGGTTCATGAAATAATAGATATAGAGCCTAGGACTTGGGCCGAATTACAAGGTCTAATCTAGACCATTTATAGGTTAAAGGACCAGGGAGATAAGATAGCCACTTGCCTAGCTACCTTAGGCATTATAAAGGCTGCAAAATTTCCATGTGCAGTGAAATCACGTAAACTAATTAGGCAGCTAGTAGTATTGTATAATGCGTACACTCGCTCAGTTCTGCTTCTAGATCCCTGGCCGCTGCAATATACCACCACCATCATCACATTGGATGCTCCCACCTTTGCTTCTGGGTTGGGAATTCCCTAGTTCAAAGGGTCCACTATCATCACTAGGGCCAAGTCATTACAAGAGTTTGGTGATGCCAAAATAATTTCCTGGCAACACGTCAGTAATCACTGGTTAAAGTCTCCAAAGCGAGACTGCAAGAGAATGAAATTGGAAATTCCTCGCGGGGATTTCAAGGAGCCCATTCAAGCGGGCATCATATTTTTGTGTAGAATCTTCGGATGGCCCCACGCCCAAGAATTATTGGCGTGGATGAATTACTTCCTATATTGCATAACAACACACAACAAGACCTTCAAATGGGTGGCCATTATATCTAACCATGTGGATACACAAATGAGGACCATCGCCTAGCATTCCCAATTTTACATGACTTCATATGTGTTGTGGGAATTGGCACAACAAAGGTCAGCTTTCCAGGGTCTGGGAATGGTTGGAGAACCTAGGAACAGCCTGGGACAAGTAACACCGTGGGACTATTATTCCCAACTATAGTGGGATCTCATCTTCCAGAATTTCTGCGAGGTAAATGACGTCTTCATTTACTATAATATTCTAGCACTTACCCAAGATTCTGGGTACCGCCTCTCACATGTGGCAATGAAACTGGTCAACTCTTATGGCCAATATTTCATTTAGTTCAGGTATCATACTTACATCAGGGTGACGGGTTTCAATGGGAAGCCCTATCTTCTTCCCTGGTATTGCGGGGATAGGATTATTCTTTTAGAATTTTGCAGGCAGATGATGGCTCTGCATGCCTTCTTCACATTTAAGAAGGTTGTCAACATCCCATTCCCTTTTTCTTGTGGGGATTACACATGCAGCCTCACCACGGCCTGAGAGGTAGATAACAAGTTAAAAGAATTGGGGCTAGATGAATTCAACCATGCCTAGAGAAACTATGATCCCCGTGCCAAGATTGTCGCGGCACTACCTCAGGCGTCCCCATGCATGAAGAGGATATTGAAGACTTTTGGGCGGATTTCCAGGATAGTTTCAATCTCAGGGCCTGGAAACATACAAGAATGAGCAAAGGGCTCATGGAAGCGCTAGACATTCAGATTTTTTGAAGGGTTTCAAAGATGGCGAGCTACTAGAAGATCCAGAATACAAGGGACAAGGACTGCACAAATTAGATCTCCCTCCGGTGGACTGGGCCACTACAGAGGATTTAACGATTGAAGGGGTATGCCACCCCATCCTTGAAGCAAGTCACAGGTACTTTTCCCAGGTATGCACTAAGAGCACCTGAAAGAAAGCATCGGTCAAGAAGACCACTCCCTCTTCAGCCAGTGCTGGACCTTCTTCATTTGTTGCACCCACTGAAGAAAGTAAAAGTAAAGGAAAAGAAAAAGAGGGAGTCCCAGTGCCCAAGTCACCTCCTCAGATTCCCACACTTTTGATGGCCAAGTTACATGATCAAATGGAGTCGAAAAAGTTAGCCAGCCAACAAATTAGCATACAGGTGGTTGCCGGTCTACCAATCACTCCGGTCACATCTACTCACCCAATGGGACCCCCTTTGTTGACATCAATCATGAATAAGTAGACTTTTGCTGAGGTGGAGACTTACATTATTCTAGATACCGGGGCTTCTCTTACTAGGAAAAAGAAAATAGCTACAATCCCCATACCAAGTGCCACCCTTGGTATACCCAAGAAGCCCCCGATAGATGTAAGTTTGGATTCTCTTGAACTTGAAGATATTTTAGACTCCTCTCCACCAAATGATGACTTTGATGATACCTTCTCAGTGAAGGAGCTTCTGGAAATTTGGTAGGGTGTCAATACTATAGTGGAAGAGATCGAGGCTCAAGATAAGGAAGAAGTCACTATAGAGAAAGAAGTTCCCATAGAAAGAGAGACATCAGAGCAAGAGTCTCAGGGAGAAACCCAAATAGGGCCTGAATAGGAAAGGATACTGGTCCAAGGGACCACAGATTTTCCACTGCAGCCCATAGATAAGCAACTGATGGAAGGATAACCCAAACCCTTACGGAAAAACTGTACCTCCAACCATCATGCTTTAGGTGCCTTTAGAAACTTTGGGTGACCAAGTGCCCCGAAGCACTTTTGGTGAGGTCATAACATTTTCTGCCTTGTTAAACTTTGGCTAGCAACCTCACCAACCTTCGGAAGATGTCCCAATGGAGAAAAATATTGTAAAAGAGGAGGCCAATAAGGCCCAGGAACAATAGCAACCAATGGATCAAGAGGTCCCGGAGGAGGAAAATGGAGAGGCTGCTGAAACCACCAGGGGAGATGAAGTCCCTGAAAATATAGAAACTGAGATTGGGGAAAAGATCCCAAGTGATTTTGCAGAGGACGCCATTATGGAAAAAGACATAGAGGGTTCCAGAGAGCAAGAAATGAGAAAAGAGCAGGAACAAAAGGAACCGGAACAGGAGACAGGAAAAGAGCCTGAGGATAATATAGACTCTGAGAATGCACTGTTGGATTCAGAAATGGGTTATAATGAGTAGGTATTGGTAGCAAGCCACCCCAGCTGCCCCAATGGCTTGTAGAATCAAAGAAAAGGAAGGACCTGGTGGCGGCCACAAGCCCTCCACTCTCATTGGCCAAAATGATGGCTAGGAATGCCGAAGTGAAGAGCACCCAAAAGAAGGCGTGGGTGGTCCATACTCTCTGGACCAACCTAGCAGGCAACACCATTGTGGTCATCACAACACCCCTAGTAAACATAGATGTAGCGGCCGCAAGGCCTGAAGAATACAATATAATGGAGGTAGAATTGGGGAAGAGAGACAAGCAAGGAGAATTAGACTTGCTGAAGGAGGTTACTAACGTGATAGAGGCTTGGTACACAAAGTAGGGCCAAAAGATGCAAGAGAAAAGAGAGAAAAATGCCAATCTCCTCATGCTTCTGGAAGAATTAATATGGCCCTTGGTTGAAGTCCACCCCGGAACCCCCTCTTCCAGATTGTTGCTTGCATAGGGTGATGTGGACTCTCTGCGCATGATGAAGAAGAAGGTGCAAGCAGTGGATGGGTGGGAAGTTGAACATGTAGCAGTGATGAGAGAATTTCTAGTGGCGTCCCTCCTGAACCTATATAGGGTTGATCTTATCCTCAGCCACGCAAGAAGCTCTGCTCAAATATGGGAGCTAGACTTAGAAAAATATGAGAAGTGGAAAGCCAGGTTAGAAGAGATCCGCAGCTTAGGCAGGGAGGTTTCCATAGAGTCTTGTATTTTGGGAGATGAATCATATGATTCCCTCCAGGTCCAGTACTCCAGAATTGCCCTCAAAATTGAGGTTTGCAAGGAACTAGTTAAGACCTTAAAAGAGAAGTTGATAGTTTCCCAATATCCCTTGGGTCTATTCAAGATATTCATGGTTGGGGTATCATAATTTGATCCCTTCACCACCAAAACATGTACCCTGGAGGACTATGTCCTTAGTAAGTTTGACGAGCGGATGGAATCCCAGTATCTGCCAGCCAAAGATTTTGACCAGGGCAGGCTATCCAGATTGTCAAAGACCATGATCTGGTCACATGATGCTATGAAAATGGTGGACAAATTCCAGAACAGGGCCGGATAAGTTGAGGAAGCATTCAAGGCTATCCGAAACTGGTGGAAAAGCATCCGAGGCGTAGACGAGGATGGCCTAAGTCAAGTATTGGAGGCTTGGGAAAAATCATGAAGTAATAAAGTTCTCTGTATTTCAGAGGATCCAACCAACACCATGCTTTGTATTCTTTATTCTTTTTAGAATGCAAGTTCTCAGATTCCAGAGATCTGGATCCTGCATTTTTGAATTCTTTACGTGACCTGTGTCTTAGTTCCCAATGCCAACCGGTCACTTTCAGGGTAGTTGATGAAGTTTGTTAGAAGATGGATAACTGCAACAAGGCATGTCAGCTTGACAAGAGGTTTTCTGACAGATGATCTTCCCGAGGTGTTGTTCCAATGTTACACCTGGCACATGAGAGACAGTGAGCCACCCTCCCATTTATGAGGCATGTATCCTCGATCTCTGGGGGATCAAATTTCTTCTTTCTCCTTTTGGCTCTCTTCTTGAGGCTAGTTCTTCCACTCTACCTTTCTTGTCTTATTCTTTTGACATGTCAGACCTTTTCTATCTTGAGGTCTTTTGTAGCATGGTGAAGGTAGTACTGACCACCGGATAATGTATTATATTGTAAAGTGTAAAATAAGTTAGGGTTAGGTTTAGGTCAAGTGATGTTTATAAATAATAAGTCCAACCTCATTCCAAGGGTCGGTGAAATTGATGATTTTTCAGTCCATAGCTAATAGCAATATGGTTTTCTTAGTTCTTAGTTGCAGAGCTCAATGCTCAATAGTCTTAAGTTCAGTAGTTAAATGCACCCTTGGAGCCACCATTGTATCGCGCACCAGTGCTTGCTAGAAAGATGTTAAGAATGAAGGAAGGGTTCTCTCAATGATGTTGTTGGCACTCTATCTTCTAGGTTAACGATATTTTATGATTTGTGTTCTTCATGTCCTTTGCTCTAATTCTTAAAGTAGATTAATGACCTCCTTTCTTTTGCTACTGATAAAATATGAACTGATGGTTGTGAATTTCTTCATTATTTAGTGTAGTGTGTTAGAGAATTGTTGATGTTTTGAATGTTTATCATAACTATAGGTAGATGAAATAATTCTAACTCTGTAGTATCTTTTTAAGTTTGTTTTCTAAGTGAATGCACACTTGGATAAACCCCACTTAACTAAATCCTTGGAGTGAACAAGTTGAAGATAACAAGCTATCCCCCTCAAAAAATAGTTACATTTCCCAACTGAGCCCCGCACTATCGAGACCTGACTCTCACATTCTTGGAGGCCCAAAGAATCTCATTTCCCTAGAAAACCTTTACAGGCAAAGTTGGCCAGTACCCCAGTACTCGGTGACAACTTACCTCTGTTGGCGGAGCCGATCACAAAGTCCTGTCAACATGTTCTTCATCATTTTTCTCATCCAAAAAACTTGTGTGCAATTTATCATAGCAAAAACATACTCTGATTCAATAGTAGATTGAGAAATATGGTTCTGCTTCTAACTCAACTAAGAAACCAACCTTTTCCCAAGGAAAAATGCACCATCAGTAGTACTGTTTATGTCATCCACATTACCTGCCCAATCAACATTAGTATAAGCTTGTAAAATGAAATCATCTGATTTTTCATACCATAATCCCTATTCTATTGTTCCTTTCAAATATCTGAAAATTCTTTCCCTAGAAGCAAGATGTGTCTCTTTGGGATCTGCTTGATACCTTGCCACAATACCAACTACATTGGTAACATCTGGTCTAGGTTTAGGTAGCAATCTTTTCTTTTAACAACTCAAAGCTCTTAGTGGCTTGTTCATTCCATATGAACTTGGTATTCATTCCTCCTTTGATTGTGTCCAACATAGCAGCACAACTAGCACTAAAATTCCTTATAAAATTCCTATAATACTAAGCAAGGCCATGAAAACTTATTACCTCTTTTGTTTTCCTTGGAGTAGGTCAATTCACGTTGGCTTCCACTTTACTCTTGTCCATTTTTTAGATTTCCATGAGATAGAACAAACCAAAGGTATACTAACTCTGTTTTGATGAACTCACATTTCTCCAAGCTGATCATCAACTTCTCTTCATGCAACTTCTTGAAGAGAGTCTCAAGGTTTTGAAGATGCTCCTCCCTTGTCCTACTATAAATTAGTATATCATCAAGATATACTACTAAAAATTTTCCAATGTAGTCTTTGATTACTTCATTCACGAGCCTCATGACTATGGAGGGAGCATTAGACAGTCCAAATTTCATGACAAGCCATTCATACAAACCTTCATTAGTTTTGAAGTTTGTCTTCCATTCATCTCCCTCATGTATCCTAATTTGGTGATAGCCACTCTTCAAGTCTATCTTACTAAAATACTTAGCTTCACCTAGACAATCCATTAGGTCCTCAATCCTAGGAATGAGAAACCTATACCTAATGGTTATCCTATTTATGGCTCTTCAATCAGTACAAATCCTCCATGTTCCTCCTTTCTTGGGTGCTAGGACAGTGGGTATGGCACAAGGGCTAATGCTTTTCTTGATAAGGCCTTGGTTAAGGAGTTCTTCTATTTGCCTAGCAATTTACTCATTTTGTTGAGGGGTCATCTTGTAAGCTACCTTATTAGGTAGGGTAGCTCTGGGTATGAAGTCTATCCTATGACTTATGGCTCTTTTAGGGGGAAATGTTGATGGTTGTCCATCACTTACTATGCCTTCATAAGTCTGCAACATGCTGTGTATCTCCTTAGGTATCTCTGGTTTCTTGTCTCCTTTTTCTTCATTCTTTTCTCTTGGCCTTAGCACCAATGCATAGACAAATCCTTCTCCTTCTTCCATGGCTTCTATGAATTATTTTTCACCCACCATGAGCACATTAGGACCTGCTATCTTTGCATCAGCATCCTCTAATAGTGATTGGATTTTGAAAGTTACTTTGTCCTTCCTGAATGTATAGAAGTTCTTCACTCCATCATGGATAGCTTGGTGGTCAAATTGACATGGTCTACCTAGGAGCAAGTGACATGCATCCATAGGCAAAACATCACATAGAACCTTGTCTTTATATCTCCCTATAGAGAACTCCACCCAAGCTTTCTCGTTGACTAAGACATGTTGTCCCTTATTGAGCCATGTGACCTTATAAGGATGGGTGTGGGGTATCCTTGTCATGCTTAACTTGTTGACTGCTTCCTCTGACACAATTTTGTCAGTAGACCCTGAGTTAATGATGACTCTACATAATTTTCCCATCACCTTACATTTGATTCTAAATAGGGACCTTCTTTGGCTTGGCTCTTCTTTAACCAGCTCCTTGATCAATGTTCTCCTCATCATGAGGTTCTCACCTTCTTTTGAATTTAACGGTACCTCAGAGTGTGTCTCTGCTACATTTGTCTCTTCATGAACTAAATTATTTCTCTTGTTACCTCCTTGAGAAGTGCTACCTTTCTCTAGACACCAATAGGTAGGGTGTCCCCTTTGGTTGCAATTATAACATTTTATATTGGAAAAGTAATTGCCTCTTCCTTTTCCACCACTTCTTCCTCTAAAATTTGAATTCCTTCCTCTACCACCTCTACTAGAACTTCCCTCTTGTTTCTCGGTGTACTTGACTTCTCCTTGTGTCCTTGATTCTAAACTCCTTCCACCATAGCCACCTCTTTTTCCTCCACTATCCCTTCCTCTACCTCTTCCTTTGGATATTTTCTCTTGTTTTATATTTCCTTTCTCCTCTATCTTCAAGGCCATTTGATAACATTGGTGAATGTTTTGAAGTTCACAAGAATCATGTCTTCTTGAATAGACCACTTGAGTCCATTCAAATATCTAGCTAGCTTGATGCTTTCATCCTCCACCACTTGTGACCTTAAGCACAACTTTTGGAACTCTTCATTGTATTCTTAGACATCCAAATCTTTTTGTCTAATATTGTGTCTTCTCCTATGCAACTAAACCTCATAGTCATCAGACAATTAGGTCTACTTTATCTTGGACACCATTCCTTTCCATGTGACTATATGACTCCTTCCTTCTTTCTCCCTTTTAGTTTGAGTAAACTTCCACCATGTGAGGGCTGATCCTCTCAACCTTGACTTGGCCACATTCACTTTTTGGGCCTCTATTACACCATCACATTCAAAATGGTTCTCTATACTTTCAATCCAATCCACAACTGAATCTGGATCCATTTTTCTAGTAAAGAGTGGTACACCCTCCAAATCTTTGCCACTTAAAGCCTTCAATAACTTTAAGAAGGGTTCTTCAGCAATGGTAGGGTCAGGGGTTGGAGCTACCTTTTCTAAATCCACTCCCTTCTCCCTTGCTTCTTCCTCTTCTTTCTGATCTATCTTGTCTTTCATATTATCAGCTTTGTCTTTGACTTCTCCCAAGAGTTGGTCCATTTGAGACAATCTTTCTCTTAACAACTTGTTGTCTTCTTCTTGCTCATCCACCTTTTTGAGTTATAACTCAGCATTAGTCACCTTGGTTTTGTCTTCTACTAATCCCACTGGTGTATTCTCTTTAACTTGTTCAGTAGGCTGAAACATCCACCACAAGCCTGATCTTAATCGCACTTTGATACCAATATGGTGTAAGGTGTTCCAAGGGCTTGCTCGCACAATTTACTAAGAAGACCTTCTTTTTCTTCCTCAAGGATCCTAATCTCCTCTAGGTTCTTATTAGGGTTAGATTATTAAATAAGTCCTAATCCAACTCTCTTCTAATATTCTCACTCTTTGTGCTTCATCTTTGAAAGACTAACACTCTTTGGGTACTTCACTTCCTTTCCTACACTTAGAAGAATCTAAGTGCCAACTTCTCTCCATTCATGAAATTCATTGTAGGGGTGTCCATCATCATGGAAACATTCCACTTTCTCCCATTTGGATCCATTTTGAAGGATATCACAACTATTTTTAGTCAAGTCCAAGTTTTAGTCTTCAAGATGCCTAATTAGGCCTAATTTCCTTGTAGCCTTTTGCATAGACCTTTTCCCAATTCTTTCAAAACTTTCCCAAAGAACTTGAAAATCCAATCCCACATTCAGATACCCTTTATCATTTTATAAGATATTTTGAAATTTTTAATCCCCTAGGTCATCCCTACATAGGGTTCCTACAATCTAGGACCAATAGGGCTAATAGGCCTAATTTCTAGGACTGTCTGCAACACAGTTTAAAACTTACTCAAAACTTTTTATATTAGATTGGTATGAAATAAATCCTCATGGAATGTCAAGATATGACCATGCCCTATCTGGAACTATACCTGGCCCATACAATACTTCTCTACCCTGCAAGAAATCTTCAATTCTTCAATCCTAAACCTCTAACCGGGAATTGTCAACTCACCTAGGGCTTATTAGTAAAAATAGAAAATTGACTCCCATGGTTATTTTTCATGGGGGAGCCATGAAATGACTGACTGGTCAGGACAGGACCAGTGAACACACTAAACACAATTTTTTTTATCTAAGACCTTAGACTAACTCAAAACAACTAAATTACTGAATGAAAGATGCTTTTAAATATCCTATGAACACAAAACAACCATTAGTTTGAAGCTTTCAATCCATTAGATGGCACTATCACAATGAAATGCTCGGGTTCTTCACTAAATCAGAGTTGCAGAGGTATATTAAAAAAAACAATACTTCTTACAATCATCACTAATGATGAGATTCAAGCCTCTCCATCCATTAGATTCCTTCTTCCATTTTTTTAG